>JALPQI010000894.1:0-187848 GCA_025490895.1 Thaumatotibia leucotreta | reverse complement strand
ATGAAACGAATAATTTCTTGAAATTTAATTTCGAAGCTTTAAGGTGACTATTTAAAAAGGTTTTTATAGTTACCGGTGTCAAATATGTAATTTACTGAAAATGATTAAATGATTAATTATTCAATCAAGTTAGAAGTCATGTCCATATTATTGCGAACCATGACGCACATTTTTCCGATCTTTGATTATAATTCATAGTTTAAGTGCATAGACTTACAGACAATAGATTAGTTAATCACTCACTACATCTATAAACAACACTTTTCGTGGTAAATGTTGTGTCATTTGATAATACAGCTATACAGAGCGTCCCAAAACTACGGGATATGAAGGAAAAAAGGATTTTTTTAAGTTACACTCAATTATGGCCTAACAGAATATTTTTAAGATTTTCGGAGCAAGAAATGTAGGTACGAACATTTGTTAATATCGATGTGGCAGTTATGTCACCTGCTTTTGAAATTAGTCAACCAGCATTTAACTTGAGTGTGTTGCTCTACATTGCCAAATTATTTTGTACGGATATTTTTGTTGCTCTAAGTTTAAGTAAAAGTTATCTAAATGTACCTACTTATTATATCCTTAACTAACTCCAGTTAAAGAGCTTCGCCCGTATTAGACTTACACCCTATAGACAGTTCATAGTTTTTTGATATAGCAATCTAAAGCTTTAAATATGGTCACAATTTTAAAATAGTAATTTACATCAAACACTTTTCACGCCCCTTAGTTCAAAAACTTGTATGTAGATCATTTATCATTCGAATGCAGTGTTGCTTTTTCAAATTTACCGTCTGCGATTTTTCGAATTTGCTGCCTTTTTCTACTGGCACCGCAGATAGTCTATAGTCACTGACAAGGTGTTGTATCTAATCCTTCAAGTGTATCTAGTAGCACTAGGCACAGAGGTGGGTACACATTTCAAATATAAAAGTTTACACGCCGATAAAAAGCTATTTCCTACTCATGTCAGAATACTCAAGAGAAACTCAAGATTTATCCGTTTGCATATCTCAAATTCAGCTCTCAGCTGTAACTATAGAAAAACCTTTTATTTACCTTTGCGGTACGTGACGTGGGACCACCTGTAAAGTGGTACTTTTCCCACCGGATTCGGGGTTTTATTAACTTTATGTTAGTTTTTCTGAAAAGGTTCGTCTTTATTTAAAAACATTAAATAGATTGAACTTGCCTTATTAAGTTACGTTAATCTAACTTGTAGTGCCATATGACTATTTATGGCACAATATTATAATTTTAAGTGTCAACCGGTGTGATTACTGATCATTCGGTTTATCAGTAGTGGAACTTTATACTGCTTTTTAATTATTATTTTATTTTTATTTTGAATGAATATTAAACTCAATCGGACGTTCTTAATGAATATATGTTATAGTATTTATTAAATTTAATTTAATAAAATAATATTAGGGGAGATCGGGGCAAAACGAAGCTCGGGGCAGAACGGGAAATGTACTTGTGTGCGTAACTGGTGCGCGCAATAGAGCGCAACACAGCGCCATTCGCGCCAACTTCAGTCACCTCACACGAGTCAAAGCGGCGGGTGCGTGTCACTAACGGTTTTGGTCGCCCAGCCAGAAAAAACTGATTTTTGGTGATTTGTTAAGAAGTTCTTTGGTTTTGATCGATGGGCATAAAGGTAGATATCAGAGTGCTATTGTTATTCCTTACTATATACATGTTGCATCAGTGTAAAACTAACGAATTTAGGTTGCTTTTACGAACAATTATTTTGTAGGTTAGAACTGTTGATATTTTTGTAAAATATGTCCGATGGGGCAAAATGGTCGGGGTAAAATGGGATACTATCCCGTTTTGCCCCATATGTGTAGATAGTATATTGATAATTTCAAATTTGGTTATAAAACTGTTTTATATTTGTTTGCAGTCAAAATGGTACGAAATTATAAGCCTAAGACAGAACAACAAACAAAAAACGCACAGAAAAAGTTACAGGGATGTAAGTTCATCTAAAGACGATGATGAATGTCCTTGCATATATTGTGGGTACTTATATTCATAGTCCACTGAACACTGAACTGAAGGCACATATTTGTGAAGGTTGCCAACTTGATTAAAGGTATGCTCGTTTTGCCCCATAGCGTTTCCCATTTTGCCCCAACGATGGCGCAAAACGGGATTTTTGTCATGTAACAACCAGTTCCTAATTTCAAAAAAAATAAGTGATGTAGTGCCATAAAAGGGAACACATATGTTTGTTAAAACTATAAGTGTTGCATTTGTGGTAAGAGATTTTTAATAAACATTACAATTTCCATAATCAGTCGATTTTTTTCTTAACCCTCTGCGACTGACGTTACGTCTATCAGACACCCGTATTTTGCAATGACGCCATTACGATGTTGATAACAAGATTCAATAATTTCACGTCACGTGACCACGTCAGTGGCAGAGGGTTAACTATCCCGTCTTGCCCCGGTCTCCCCTATGTTTAAACTGGCTTACACCAAAGTTTATAATTTTTTTAAAAGTTAAGAAAAGTCAAAGGATGAAGAGGAAGGAGAAATATGACTGAAAAGCATAATCAATGTGTATAATCAATTAACTATTACATTAAGTACATGGCTGAATTATACTATTAGAAAGTCGCAATATGTAAGTACAGTAGGATTTATTGATAATGTATTGGGATATTGTTCAAATGCATCTGTCTGTCATACAGCATGTCTACATACCTAAACTTAAGCTATTTTCAGAGAGAAATAAGTCCCAGTTTCGTAGCCTAAAATGTCTAAATATCATTTTGTACCTAGACTTAGGCAGTTTCAGAAATTCGCTCTTGTTTGTGCTGTAAATAGATAAACAACTGTGTTTTCATTACGTCGTACATTTCAATGAAGCGAGAACTGAAACGCTGTCATTCGCATTATCATCGGCTGACAAGATTACGGCAACAAACAAAGGTATAGAATTAATGTGCAATCGCCATCAGATATATAGGAGTGGCCAGAGAGCTCACAAATATCTGAGCAGTCTTCTATTCTACAGGGTATTACACCACCCACTGAAAACCTTGAAGTTGGTGATTTAGTAGGCTATAATGAACAACTTTTACTAAGGGGCCGATCACGTAATCTAAAAAAATCGTTTTTTTCATACATTGTGACCGATCGATAAAGACATTTTGTATGAAAGAGCCAAATTTTTTTGAGATTTCGTGATTGGCGCCTTGGTAAACGTTGTTCATGTATACTTGTAGCCTACTAAATCACCCCGTTCAGGGTTTTCAGTGGGTGGTGTAACACCCTGTATAGGCATGGTATTAGAGTATATGTTGAGGTGTTTTAGAGCACCATGCGTGAGGTATTGTCTCATTGATACCGCATTAAAATATTACATGTATACCTGTCTACGGCCTATTACATGTCTACGGCCTACGGCGTAGCGCTACGAAATTGTCACGATGTAAAGTTAAACGCTTTAAGGTTTATTTCATGACGCGTAAACCTGTACTGAGAGTAACGAACAATTTCGAAGCGATAAAATGAAGTTAACAGGATCATAATAGGTACCTACATACTTCTGCTCCAAAGATTATTTTATTACAATCTTCCGGATATTTTTCGAAATCCATTTTATTCAAGTAAGTACCGATATAAACAAATGAGGAGTCTCTTTTCAAAAGTGCTTGTATCCACTTTGTCAATAAAGATAATATCTTTTATGAAAATATCGAAAAAATAACCCTTGGTGACAGAGTGGAAATAAGCCCTTTTGAAAAGACACTCCTCAAATATGTTTCATTGTTTGATGTATTATATGAAAATGTTAATAAAGTAGGTATATATATGCCTACTTTATTTACATTACGTACATAAATAAGCAGCAATTTGATACAGATATATTTAATCACGATTAATGGAATACTTATCTATCAGTTTAATCACTCTTGGTCTGAATTGAAAGTAGAACCTGAATTGTAAATTAGACATGACGGGACAGCAGTGTCATAGTACTGGACACATTAAGAGCATTACCTCCAAATGCATCTTCCTAATAGCTCCAGAAGCTTACGTGTAAAAGTGAATAATTTTAATAAAAAATTGTAGTTTTTTATTGGATATCATGTCCACATTACACTCGCCAACATAATTATAGTACCGTCGTGTTCATTATTATTTACATATTTTTTCATCTTAATATATTGAACTAGAGTGCAAAATTGTTTATATATTTATGCACTCAACTGTACGGCAATACATTTTATTCTTAAGCTATTTTGGGCAATGTTTACACAATTTTTGCTCTGTGACATTTCGCACAGACTATAAAACCTTAGGCACTTGTCTCACCGCGAACGACTAAGCTATAAGTTATCGGCTATAAAAAAAAACAAAAGGTAAGCTCTTTCGTGTAAATAAAAGAGACACGGCGATGTTTATAATTACTCGCTCGTCTATGAGCTATAAATGTCGCCGTATCTCTTTTATTCACACGGGACTGCGTATCTTTTGTTCGTGCTTATAGCTGATGGTTTACAACTTAGTAGCTCGCAGTGAGACCAGTGCCATAGAAACGACCAAAAAGTATGCGCTCCCGTGTGAATAAACGAGACACGGCGGCTTTTATAGCCCATAGCTGAGCGAGTAATTATAAACATCGCCGTGTCTCTTCCTAGCTTAGTAGCTCGCGGTGAGACCAGTGCATAACTATATTAGCCGATAGCTCATGGCTTACTCGCTTACAGTGGGACAAGTGACATAGTAAACACGTAGGAACCGATATTGCAGAGTGATAGATAACTGGTAATCCATTTCAGTAACCTGAGGACACGTGATGAGACCCTCATCGCACTTCGACTGTTTCGGTTTAGTTTTGATTGATTGCTTACCTGTCGGCGCGCGTTCAGGGAATAAACTAAAATGATCGAATAAATAAATCAGCTCTGACAAAGGAGGATAATTTACTTGTGAATAAAATACTGCTTGTGTTTCAGAAATCGTATTTAGTAAACATTTTTTGTAACGGTAATATCTTGAAAGGATTTGACGTTTGTGTTTAAAAATAATCTGGAATGAGCCCAAAATCGTGAGATCGATATCATTGTATTTTTTAACTCATTATAGACTGAGTTTTTTTGAGGTCTCCGATTTTTGTAATTTTTTAATATGTTGATTATAGTCGTATCTTTAACGATATTTATATACTAAAAAAATTGTGTGACCTCCGGTTTTAAAAAAAAATGCTGGTACCATATGGGACCGCTAGGCTCTTACATAGATAAACATTGGAAATTACCAATGGAATCATTATGTATTTATTAAATGTTTAATCTCATTTATTTAATAAATCTTAATCTATATTTTGCATTCAAAAGTAAGTAATATCAATTGGGATACCCTATTTAAAAAAAATATCGTTTCAGTTATGGTTTCATTGTATGTCTACATGACCACTGAATTTTATAATATAAATTCCTGAGTCTCATTGTCTGCAATTCGGATTATTTATAAATAACTAAGCATGTTTTTGTCAGAATCTTCATGGGAAGCTATGGCGGGATCTAAAAGCACAATTTAAGGCTCAAATTTTGATAGCTTTTCAAAATGACCATTTGGCCTTATAATTTAAAGTACATAAACTGCTTCAAAAATTCTATAAATACGAAAAAATACGTTTATATAATAAAGACACAATTAAAATATTTAATTAATGTTAAATTAGCATACTTAATGTACACATAAATTAACTTAAAATATATTACACAATAAAATAATAACCAGTGATCGGATTAGGTAGTGCCATTTCGCGGGAATTTGGTACGTTATCTTAGTGTGGACATAACTTCTAAGCCCGACATTTAATATGAAAAGTAAAATTTTTGTTCGAAAATTTACAATTTTATAGTTATTTTGTTTACTTTCAGTTTGATATTGATAAAAATTAGTCTAATTTTACTTATCGAGCATGGTTTTTAGGGTATTTTTCCACAATAGCTAATTTTGTCATATGTGTGCCTTTATTAATGTTTTTCTAGTTGTTAATTTCATACTCGTAGTTAAATGATTGGTTTAATCAATAATTTTTACTTCTTTACCGGACTTTGAGACGCTATTATTGGGACTCTTTTGTTCTAGTGGTCTAAAGTAGAGCAGTCATAGAGTTTTCTTTAATAATTGTTTTGCTTCTACTACTCTTAGTAGCAGTTATAAAAACATCAAATAAAAGATGTATTCACAATTACAAAATGCAATTTTTCATGTTTCTTCAATTTATGACATAACAAAAAAAAATTCTGTAAAAAAATATAAGTCCCAGGATCCCGAGGCTTATCCATGTTAAGTATAATGTTTAAGGTCATTCACCCGAAATGGCACTACCTAATCCGATCACTGATAATAACGCACAGGGAACGGCTAGCGATCCCATTTGGTACCAGTAATTTTAACGAACAATATTTAAAATATTTATACTTACCAGGATTATTTTGAATAATTTATTAAAAAGCAATATCGTTACACTACATCGACGCTGGAAAGGAGAAATTGGATAAGCGACACTTTTGAACATATTGAGTTATATACACCGTTAGAATCGGCGAATTTTTCTGCGTCGAATGAGCTATGTTTCGTATCCGTCTGACAACATTTGTGTCGCTTATCCCATTGGTGATTTAGAGAGCTTTCGACCATTTTTTATTACTAAACGACTTGGATTTTGACAACTTTTAGTAAATTGGAGATTAGATAAAATATAATTCAACATAATTAATCTTGGATTATTTTACCTATTCGTCATGAAAAGTTAAATTTTACTTGGATATTTTTGCTGTGTAACAACTAAACTTCACTTGTCGGTTAGCTATTTTTACCGGACTGTATGATATGTTCTCATGTCGTTTGGACAATTTCACCTTCATCTTAATTTAAAATTGAAGACGGTTAGAAATATTACTTGACTATGATATCTGAACTACTTATTGGCGTTTATCCATTTTTACCTACATTTATTTATGAACCATCCCCTTCACATATCCCTTTTTACTATTTACCTACTTTTTGGAATAATGTTATAAAAATTCGTAAAACAATTTTTCTTTTTTCACGTGTAAGTAAATTCGTTTAACTAGTCGCGGAATGTTACTCATGTAATTAATATGACTAACTATGAAGTCCAAAATAGTTTCTCATTTTAAGTATGTGGATATTTCTTAATGATATATTTATGCTATTTTATCAAATTATATATTTTTACCCGAATATTAAATAAGCCACTTCGGCAGTTAGATAATTTTAACGGGATACATTCGTTATGTAAGTCTCGGGTGGACCTTTTTACCTTCCTTATTTCTTACACAACGTGTTGGTTAGATAATTTTACCTGAATCAATTTTTCCGACCATTTTGCTTAAGCGACAGTAAATCATTAAATAACACTTGAATACGTTAAATAATTAAAACATCACATAGACAACATATTTATGTACATAAATAATGCTTCAATTATTTGATTTGGCCTGCTGATTAATTTAAATGATTTTTTTTCGAAAATCTCGGCGGTTTTTTGCTTCTCCTGTAAAGTACGCACTGTGTCGCTTATCCAATTTCTCCTTTCCAGCGTCGACATGGTTTTTCAACAATATTGATAATGGGTTCATCATGAAGTAAAATATTAGAAAAAACTTCAACCGCGTGTCCAACTTTCTTCGAAAATTTGCAATGCACTAAGTTTAATCTTCTATCACACACAACTTCGGTCAATAGGGTATAATTCTGGAACGGTATAAGTAGCACCGTGTCCTTATTAATAATATCTAATCAATGAAATATCGTTTAAAGCGTCATAAGTTAGAAAAAGTTGCACATTTGAAACTCACAAAAAAGTGGTCCCGTATGGTACCGCTATTCTAAAATGGGTTAAGAATCGTGAAGGATATCAGGTATTTCTTAGATGTCCATCTGCCGTCCTAGTGTATAAAATAGTATTTATTATGAATAGAATAGAACAACAAAAGTAAATACAGTGGAAACATACCAGAGTAAAGTGAAAATATTACTATCTTGTAGCAACACTAACATTTGTTGTCAGCCAGGTGCATAGGTACCAGTAGAACGTAAATTTTTCAATACTATTCATTTATTTTATAACAGGCTGCACGCAGAGTTATTTTTCCATTCGCAGGTTAATTAATCCGTTCCAATTTGAATACGTATTGCATCAATGGAAGCTATTGAATGGAAATACGGTTTTCAAAGAGGTGACGTTCTATTAAAAAAAACTAGTGGAGAGTCTGGTTATAAATACATTTGGTATTTTAAAGTACGCAGGTTTATGAATTAAATATCTGTCCCTAAATTGAAAAGTGATAAATAGGAAAACGTTTAATTTTATGTTGCATCTGCTAAATTACCTACTATGTCATTTATTTAAAACCTAATCTGCGTATACCTCTTAGTCTACGAACAAATAAAACATGGAAGCCGCACACCATACTAAATTGCCTTTCAAAAAGGGTCCTGAATTTTAGTTGACAAGTGTCACCCCCTCTTAAATGCAACACGGTAATGACTTTCAATATCAACCTATAAAAACTTAATCCGCCATTTAAAAATAGTTGTGATTGGTCCATTAAAGTTTTGATTGGCTACATTCTATAAATATTTGTCAAAAATGTTGCACCGAAATATGCGCGGTGTCAAGAAAAGCGTTATGTCTTGCTCATCTTGGCACTATTGAACAATTGATTTTGGGGGCATTTCTGAGTTGGTGTTAGACGTTCATGTTATACAGTGTGTGTCTTTCATAGCGACATTGCTTTTAAGTAACGATAGATTAAAGTGTTGTTAACCATTTTATTAAAAGAATATAACGATTGCCTTTATTATTTAAGAGTAATTAATTAAAAAAAAATCTCGAGCAGCAATGTAATGCAAACATTTATTTGACGTTTCTGAGAGGAAAAGCTAGTTTCGTTTCCATTTTAATTCGATCAAATCATTAAAGTAACTGTGAACTGTTTCCGACGTTAACTTATTTACTGAATTATCCATTACTAGAAAACATTACAATTTAAAACATGCGAGATTTTCACTAAACTAGCACAACAAAACATCAACAATTCTTTCTGTGTCTTACTGTCTTAGCCATAGCACATTTTGAATCGTATTATTCACTGAACTAGACTGATATCAAAAATCTCTACACATACATTATCACTTCTTAGAAATCACATTACCTAGTTCGAACATTTTCATAAAATTTATTAGGAAAGTCTGTTGATCAACAAACTTGATGTTATCTTGACACTTCAACTCAATCCATGTGAAGTTTTCAATCGGTACATAAACAAAACGATTATCTGATTCCGCCTTCTTAGTTGACACAAAATTACCTAGCGCTTAATCGTATCTGTCGCATTTATAAGAACGAATGACAAAGACGGAAAACTAAAATACGCTACTGAGCGATAGCCATTGGCAACTCGGCTAGGCACCCTGGGCTGTTAAGTCCTTTTCTCATGAACAAGGGTCATAATTTTTGACGGACTTGTCATCGGTGTCACCGACATGTAGGATGTAAATAAGTAATTAATTGTAATTGTCAGGATGTCACTAAGAGCGAGATTTCAATGAAATCATTTGTCAATTGTTAGGTTTAATTTTATTAGTTATTACTGCTACATTGCGTGCCGAATTACTATGTATGATTTTTTTTTAATACTTTAACTAAATATGCTAATTTCAGTTCATTAAGACTTGTACTTTCATCCCTTAAAAGCAATGTCGTTATGAAAGACACACACTGTATATGGTCGCAGCTCTTAGTTGTCAAGCGCTGGGAATAGCCACGACCTGTCATTGTTAATATATAATCAGAGATCGGAAAAATGTGCGTCATTATTCGCAATAATATGGACATGACTCCTAATTTAATTGAATAATTAATCATTTAATCATTTTCAGAAAAATACATAATTGACACCGGTAACTATGACAACCTTTTTAAAAAGTCACCTTAAAGCTTTGAAATCAAATTTCAAGAAATTATTCGTTTGATTATTCATTTAATCAATTTTGGAGTCATGTCCATATTATTGCAAGCAATGACGCACATTTGTACGATCCCTGTATATAATTAACAGTTAATTTAGAAGTACATAGATTCCCAATTGACTTTCCTTAGAGAGTTTATGAATTGTATAATACTTACGGTTGGTTACATTGCTTGGTGTATGGTGGATAATGGTAACACACTGTATAATTATTATCTATATTTTTGTAATAATTATATCGTACCTTACTTGAGTTTACCGTGGCACTAAGTTGATTTCAGTTAGAATGTTCCAAGATATTTAATTATGGTAGGTCTACGAACAAATAACACATGGAAGCCGCACGCCATACTAAATTGCCTTTCAAAAAGGGTCCTGAATTTTAGTTGACAAGTGTCACCCTCTGTTCAATGCATCACGGCAATGAATTTGAATGTCAACCTATAAAAACTTAAACGGCCATTTAAAAATAGTATTGATTGGTCCATGAAAGTTTTTATAAACATTTGTCAAAGATGTTGCGCCGAAATATGCGCGGTGTCACGAAACGCACTATGTCCTGCCCATCTTGGCACAATTGAACAATTGGTTTTGGGGGCATTTTTGAGCTGACATTAGACATCCATGTTACATATGGTCGCAGTGGTAGGTATTATCAATGGGCTCAACACATGTATGACATAGTAACATTTATTTGAGACAGGAGGACGTTAAGTAGGTTAATGACGTCACCCGCGGCATTTACCCTGTGACGTCATGGCTGTTAGTATTATACTTGCTAGCCGAGAGTCGGCAAGCAAAATTAAATTACTGTTAGGCCCTGGGTGCATAGACAAGTTGCCAATCGCTAACGCTTAGTCGTAAATCGTAACGAAAGGTAGCTAATTGTCTTTGTCGCACTAATATGAAAGAGTGACAGAGAGGGAAAACTACGATAAGGTAGATAAAAGCGTTAGCGATTGGCAACTTGGCTAAGCATCCAGGTCACACCCAACCCCATAATGAAGACATCCATCCTAATACGTCGGAAGTTTAAGAAATACAAATTGGCAACATTTATTCGACACGAGCACGTTAAGTAGGTTAATGACGTCATCCGCGGCATCCCCGTGACGTCACGGCTGTGGTATTATAAAATCTTGCAGAGGGCGGGCAAGTTAATAGACTTATTTTCAACCGACTTCAATTCTACGGTGTGTTTTTTTTTATGTTTATTACTTTTCGTTGGTTCTTCCGACGACTCTGGACATGGAGTTAAACCGCTCCCGACCCGTGGTCCAACCAGTTGGACATAGCGGTTGGACCACGGGTCAGGAGCGAGTTAAACTGCACAACGCTTCTTGAACACCACTATTTATTTATATTCAAATGCACTTACAAAAACATTGTTTACTCGTGAAGATCTGTCAGTAGACTGACTTTGAAGGCTCATCATTCATAGACAATTTGTATGATGAAATTGATGAACTTCCAAATTGTATTAGTCAAGCACGAGTTGATTGCTTGACTAACAACCTTTATAATAACAGTTACCTCAGATCTTAACCCTTAAATGCATAGTGATGTATACATGCATCATCTATTCTCAAATCTATTGAAAACCCGTCAGAATTCAAATTTGAATAAATCTTTGTCAAGGACATGCATTTAAGGGTTAAATCCATTGAAACTACTATGCATTAGAATTAAAGGGATGATCGTGATTGCTTTTGCTGGTATGACAAAACTTTTCAGACACATTCTAAGATTTTCGATACAACGAACTCAAAAATGTCACTTGCAATATATTTACTAACGGAATTCAGCTCAGCTTCCAAGTGGTACCTTTGGGGGTTTACCCATAACTCTCTTTAAGCCCTTTTACTTTGAAATAAGGTTCAAAACTGTGTAGCATTGTAAGAATGTTGTCCATGCCTAAAATTCGAGTCCATTCCTCGCGACCAACAGGACTGCCGAACTTCAGCCATATGTAACAAACGTGACTCGGGTTTCAACTCCTTTTAGAAACCGTTTAGAGAAACGTCAGACGAAATAAGACTATAAATTTTCTTTAGGGTTCATGAAACCTAACAGAACCGTTGTAGGATCATTTTGGATGGCATTGGCATGAAGGGTATTTTAAAACTAACGTGAAATTTAATATCAATACTTCGATTCGTGTGGTCTGCTATAAATATCTTAGGCAACAAATATGACATGATGTCTTATCGTCTCTATTTTAATATAAGTTACACACACTTACCTTACGGGAGTGAGCATTTACGGTAATTAGATCTAGACCTAGACATTTGAGAATGACCATCATTACAGTGCACTACACCTACGAGTACCTAATAATTTAGATATTTGTTACAACATATTTGAAAAAACTTAACTTCCATTTTAGAGTTGCTAAAAACAGCATCACTTTGTTTAATGCACGTTAATACAATTTCCATAGTGGGACGCAGCACAGACACACTTACTCGGCAGTTTGTTGACAAAATGAGTTTAAAACCGAGTTGCTAGTGCTGCTAACTTACAAATCTAATAACGTTGAGTTGTTGAATAGCTTTAAATGTGCAACGTCTCGGGGAGTAATAAAGTTAGTCGCGGTAAGAGTCGCCGGCGCTGCATTCAGAAATCAAATTCATACCTTTCCCTTTTAATACTGATTTAATGTTAACTAGCGACCCGCCCCGGCTTCGCACGGGTACTATACCTACATAAAAACCTTCCTCTTGAATTACTCTACCTATTAAAAAAAATCTCATCTAAATCCGTTGCGTAGTTTTAAAGATTTAAGCGTACAAAGGGACATAGGGACAGAAAAAGTGACTTTCTTTTATACTATGTAGTGATAGTGATATCACGGCCCGTTCACACAAGAGTAGCTTTCATCTATGAGTGAAAAAGCACAATGATTCAATACATTTAGGATAAATTGAGACTCGTATGTATTTGAGAATGAGGCTCCAGATGTCAAGAACTGGGTCACATGGTGAGAACGTCTGTTCAAACAGGGCATCCAGTGAACAGTTTCTACGGGAACAAGTCAAATAAATAACGAAGTGGTTTTTAAAAAGATTATTTTTAAGGTTATGTTATAACACTTACGACATAACTTTATATGGAGGACTTCAATCTACGTGTATTTTATGTGGATAAATGTAATAATAAGAATATTGAATCTGCTCAAAATATTTCAGGTTTGAATTCTTATCTGAAGCCATGTCATGAATTGGTAAGTAATGTTTCTGTTAGAATTTACTCGATACGAAAAGCTATCATGCTCGCACTGATGGATTAAAGCGAGCGTGTTAAGGTGCATTCAAACTAAAAGAGCATTCGCTGTTCTAACCTCCCACTCTACGAAATTCGATCGGTACACAAAACGTGATTGGTTGATTTCGTAGAACGGGCGCTAGAACAGCGAATGCTCTTTTGGTTTAAACGCACCTTCAGACTTATTTACGTAGGGGGAGTCCGCAATGAAACGGACGCGTTATGGAACGGACACTTTTTTTTTGAACACTCATATTCATTTTTTTTGGTCTTTGGCAACACTGGTAATCATAGATAATGCACCCATGGTCATAAGTGTTGCCAATGACCAAAAAAAGAATATGTTCGTTCAGATTTTTTTAAAGAGATCAACAGTGTCCGTTCCATAACGCGTCCGTTTCATTGCGGATTCCCGCTCTCGAGTAAACTGTTCCTCAACTCATGTTAAAAATTAACTGTTCCTCAACTCATGTTACGTCTATAATAATCAGTAACTTCATTATTTGTGTAGTAGTAAAGAATTCGTAAATATTTTTTATTTTTACTTCATTTTGTCATGAATTTTTCTCACAAATGTTGACGAAATTCAATTTATGAAGCAATAAGCGAAAAGGGTTGACTATAATAATATATTGTTACATTTGTGTTGGTTTGATTTATTCCAGGGACATCTGTTATGAATACGCTCATAAAACGTGAATAAAATATATCTCAGGATCCGTAGATCGTATGTTCGGAGCGAAATATGATACATTCGTCTCATTGCTTCTGAAAAACAAAATTCGGGATATGCGGGTATCCCACCGGTGTCGTGTCGGTAAATGTTGCATTTTTTGCGTGTACATTCATCGAGTAGGTAAACAATACTGTGATTTACCTTACTACGAATAAAAGCTGGCTACAGATACGGATGCGTAAATTATAAATTATTCAATATTGGGTTGGGCGTAGAAGAAAATTCTGTCGCAACAAGCTGTTTATTTGAGGATTTCAGTGTTGTGGAATTATCCAGAATATACCTTCTGTTGACCACGCATCCGGACGGATACACCATCGCAGTAAATGCACCTCTCGGCTCGTCCGATCACTGCCTTATCCGGACAAATTCGCCTTGCGCGCAGCGAGAACCACCGCGACCTACTACTACTCGTCGCGTTTGGCAGTACGGGTCAGCAGATTGGGACGGATTGCGTGAATTCTACGCTTCGTACCCTTGGAGGCAGCTCTGTTTCGCATCGGATGATCCTGACTCCTGTGCGACTAATGTCGCCGAGACGATACAGCTGGGAATGGACTGTTTCATTCCCAACTCACTAATCGCTACAGGAGCAAAGAAGCGACCTTGGTTTAACCGGCCCTGTAAAGAAGCTGCGGTTCAAAAGCAGGCTGCTTACAGGGCTTGGACCAAGGCCGTAACTGATAAGGATCCGAACGTCTCTGATGCGAAACGCAGACTGAATGCTGCCTCGAGGTCCTGCAAAAGAGCTGTTACCAGAGCAAAATTTGATTTTGTCGGCAGATTTGGCGAGAAGCTTGCAGGCCACCCTTCCGGGAGTAGGGCCTTCTGGTCACTTGCCAAAGCTGCCGAGGGAAACTTTTGTCGGTCGTCTCTGCCACCACTGCGAAATGCTGACGGTAATCTGGTCCATAGTGCAAAAGAGAAAGCCGATCTTCTAGGTGCTCTTTTTGCCTCGAACTCGACTGTGAGCGATGACGGCAGCATTATACCGCCTACCATCCCGCGGTGCGCACACTCCATGCCAGAAATTCGCATCTCCCAGAAAGATGTTCGGCGGGAGTTGCTGTCGTTAAACGTTCACAAGTCGAGCGGGCCAGACGGCATACCTGCAGTGGTGCTTAAACGTTGTGCTCCTGAGTTGTGTCCTGTGTTAACGCGTCTCTTCGCTCTTTCCAGTATCAAACGGGAAGTTCCATCTTCGTGGAAGACGGCCCTTGTGCACCCTGTTCCAAAAAAGGGTGACAGATCGGATCCATCGAATTAGAGGCCTATTGCTATCACCTCCCTTCTCTCTAAGGTCATGGAGCGTATAGTTAACGCTAAGCTCCTTGGTTACCTAGAAGAACACGATCTTATAAGCGACCGCCAGTATGGCTTTCGCCACGGTCGCTCTACCGGTGATCTTCTAGTGTACCTCACTCACCGCTGGGCATCAGCCATTGAGAGTCAAGGCGAGGCTTTGGCAGTCAGCCTAGATATAGCGAAGGCGTTCGATCGGGTCTGGCATAGGGGTCTTTTGTCGAAGTTGCCATCTTATGGACTGCCCGAGGGATTATGCAGATGGATTGCTAGCTTTTTGTCCGGCAGACGCATTCGTGCCGTAGTAGACGGTAGCTGCTCTGATAGCATGGACATAAACGCTGGCGTCCCGCAAGGCTCTGTGCTATCCCCAACGCTGTTCCTTCTGCATATCAATGACATGTTGTCTATCGGCGACCTCCATTGCTATGCGGATGACAGTACTGGGGATACTTTTTACACAGGCCGTGCTAATATCCCTCGCTCTGTGGTACTGGAAAGTCGCGGAAAACTTGTGTCTGACATCGAGAACACTTTATCTAGAGTCTCGTTATGGGGTCGGGATAACCTAGTCAGGTTCAACCCCACAAAGACACAAGTTTGCGCGTTTACCGCTAAAAAAACCCCATTTACTGTGGCTCCAAAGTTCCAAGACACAGCTCTTACCATGTCAGGGAGTATTGGGATCCTCGGAGTCGACATTTCCAACGACGTCCAATTCCGATGTCACCTAGAGGGAAAAGCTACGCTGGCATCCAAAAAGCTCGGGGTGCTCAATAAAGCGAGGGGATACTTTACTCCGGGGCAAAGACTTCTGTTATATAAGTCGCAAGTCAGACCCCATATGGAGTATTGCTGTCACCTCTGGGCAGGAGCACCTGTATACCAGCTTGCACCCTTTGACTCGGTTCAGAGACGAGCTGTCCGAATAGTCGACGATCCCAGACTCACAGGCGGTATTGAACCTTTAAGTCTAAGGAGAGACTTCGCCTCCTTATGTGTGTTCTATCGTCTGTACAATGGGTTGTGCTCTGAAGAACTGTTCGACATGATGCCAACGTCCACTTTTCATCATCGCACCGCTCGCCACCGACTGGGCGCTCATCCTCACACCTTGCAACCTAAATGGTCGCGCACCGTGCGGTTTCAGAGGAACTTCCTCCCGCGGACGGTCCGTCTGTGGAATGAGCTCCCTGCCGAGGTTTTCCCGTTGGACTACAGTATGGGGTTCTTCAAAAGAGGAGTGTACAAATTCTTATTGGGTCGGCAACGCGCATGTGACACCCC
The DNA here is from genome assembly GCA_025490895.1 of Thaumatotibia leucotreta. Classification (NCBI taxonomy): domain Eukaryota; kingdom Metazoa; phylum Arthropoda; class Insecta; order Lepidoptera; family Tortricidae; genus Thaumatotibia; species Thaumatotibia leucotreta. Next base: position 171,226 of record JALPQI010000894.1, on the reverse strand, counting down.
TGGGGTTGCAAGCGCCCATAGGCTACGGTGACTGCTTTCCATCAGGCGGGCCGTATGCTTGTTTGCCACCGACGTGGTATTAAAAAAAAAAAAAAAATCATACTTTTACGAGTATAACGTAATAGTACATTATTGCAGAGGCCGGGAAAGCGAATTTCGTGGATGAGTATTTTTTGTCGGACGAAGCGAAGCTGAGGCCGACAATTACATACGAATCCACGAAATTCTATTTCCGTCCGAGGCACATATAGGACTTTTCTCCAAACATGCAAGGAAATAAAACAAAATTTATTACAATCGATTAAGTAATTCTTCTTGCAAATTGAATAACAATTGAAAAGAAAAAATCTCTTATGATTCCCGCCTAAACTTTTTTTTAATGCATGGTCGTTCATAAAAAATAGTAACGATATCTATGGTTTCATTAAACCGTACCTACACGACCTGACACACCGAGGCGTTTGTAACTCATGATAGAACGAGACGGCCATAGATTTGATCGCCGTCTCTCGCTCTATCCAGACCAGGCGTTTGGTCGTGGCTTTAGAATTTGGCTGTATGCATTTTTTTCAAAGTCCAAAAGTAGTTTTTAAGAAGTAAAAAACAATACATTAATGGATTTTAGTACAATTTCGCGGCCGCAAAAACTGTACAATAATGAAAATCTTTTTTTTTAATTTGAGCTGGTACATAAGAAGGTACTTCGCGTTTCGTTTTTGCTACATTAATGCGAACATTTCCGAGCATATTGGAGAAAATATACTTTACTTATTTAATGAAATACATTATAGGGACATTGGCTACGTCAGCTCATATGTTAGTGCATGTGCACCGTGATATGAGCTGACTAGCCGAATTCCGATTCCCCGCCGTGTTGTATGCAGGACGCCGCCCCGGCAGTCCCGCTTAAACCCTTGTGTCGTATACACGCAATTGTTAATCAATAATACAGTGTTCAATTTATCAGTTGTTTCCTTCCGTCACCTTAGAGATAGACGCCCCCATATATATCTATCCTCTAAACTGGTGACCTACCGACGTGATACTTCAGACATTTAGTGAACAAATTTTGTGAGTGCAACGTAACTTTAACCGTTAAACAACAATGAGTGACGACGAACAAACAAGGTCAGGGCCGAGCGGGGCTCACCGTAAACTGAGGCTGGAAGACGCTATCACACCCCAGACAACCGAAGTCATGGCAATATCGGTTTCGAGCCGGATACCGGATTTCTGGGTGGACCAGCCCAGGGTATGGTTCATACGAACGGAGGCCGTATTGACACCGCAGCGCATTGGGGACGACGCGAAGTTCGACATGGTCGTGTCGAAGCTCCCGAAGGACGTTATATTACGCCTGACGGACTTTTTGACCAACCCGCCCGTCACCAACAAGTACCAGGAGTTGAAGAACAAGCTCCTGAAAATGCTGGAGGATTCGAAGAACCGTCAGGTGGAGAAAGTCCTCGGGGAGATGGATCTGGGTGACCAGAAACCATCTCAACTCTTAGCCAAGATGCGTAATTTGGCTAAAGACAGCTTCCCCGACGGAACGTTACGCATCATGTGGCAGAACCACTTGCCTACAGCGGTGCGAGAAGTACTGGTGGCATCCAGGGAAAACGACCTCGACACGTTGGCCAGCATTGCTGATGATGTGTCGGAGGCCACCAGGGTTCCACATGTGTCTGCGGTGGCAACAACGTCTGGCACGTCACGCCGAGCTTCGCCAGGCAGTTCCGGAGCAGATACCGCGGTGATTTTGGCAGAAATCGCCAAGTTGAGCGTCCGCATGATGGACCTTGAACGCTCGAGGCCAAGGTTACGGAACTTCAGACGCCGAGGCAGAGGTGGCCGATCCACATCCGGTCGGAGTACGTCGAGACCAGGAAGCCGTTCCCGCCGTAGCAACACCGAACGGAACCCGAACTGGCTATGTTTTTACCACTTCCGGTTCGGACCCGCCGCCGCTAAATGCGTACAGCCGTGCGCCTGGACTACGAAGCCGGAAAACTAGCGGAGATAGCACAGAGCACGACGGAAACCTGTGCTATCTATACTAGCCGTCGATTGTGTATTACGGACTTGACCAGTGGACTTCGTTTTTTAGTGGACACGGGTGCCGATATTTCTTTAGTACCGGCTAATAAAAAACTACGTGTGGGTGAGTGCACAAATTTAAAACTTTTCGCAGCGAATGGTTCGCAAATAAAAACTTACGGCACTAAAACATTGGTGTTAGATATTAAGTTACGAAGGCCGTTTAGATGGGACTTTGTAGTAGCCGACGTTAGACAGCCAATACTAGGAGCCGATTTTTTAGCCCATTATAAGCTGTTAGTGGATTTGAGCGGCCAGAAGCTGCATGACCTTGTAACAGAGCTCAAGGTCGACGCACCGGTCGTAAGTTGTAGTCAGCCAACCATTAGCACGGTCGATGGTAATCACCCCTATTCTAGCTTATTGTTGCAATTTCCCAGTATTACGAAGCCGCCGACATACAGGGAGCCCCCTGCGCACGATGTGGTACACCACATCGAAACGACGGGTCCACCAACGTTCGCGAGGGCAAGGCCACTGCCACCCGACAAGCATAAGAAAGTCAAGGAGGAATTTCGCCGAATGCAAGAATTAGGCATTTGTAGGCCCAGTAAAAGCCAATGGGCCAGTCCTCTGACGGTTGTAATTAAGAAAAACGGCGAAATTCGTCCTTGCGGGGATTACCGTGCACTTAACGCACAGACAACACCTGATAGGTACCCAATACCGAGACTGCACGACTTCACGTTCATATTGGCAGGTAAGAAGATCTTTTCAAAATTGGACATAAACAGGGCTTATCATTGCATCCCAGTTGCTGAACGTGACATCGAGAAAACTGCCATTATTACAACGTTCGGTTTATGGGAATTTCCTGTAATGTCATTCGGACTTCGTTGTGCTGCCCAAACCTTTCAGCGGTTCATGAATACGTCAGTGCTGGAAGGCCTGGACTTCCTATTCAACTACCTAGACGATGTTCTTATAGCGAGCGACGACGAGGCGCAGCATAGGGACCATCTTAGGTTGGTATTTGAACGCTTTGCTAAATTCGGGATTACTATAAATTTAGCCAAATGTAGTTTCGGTCAAACGCAGTTAGAGTTCCTAGGTCATCAGGTAGATACGTCAGGCATTAGACCGTTAGATGAAAAGGTCAAGGCCATCATAGATTACCCTAGGCCGGAGACTGTGGAGCAGTTGCGACGATTCCTGGGCATGCTCAACTTTTACAGGTCTCATATCCCTAGGGCAGCGGCCATGCAGTCGAAACTCGATCAATACCTGGTTAATACAAAGAAACGCGACAAAACAGCAATAATTTGGAATACCGAGACTGAGGAGGCTTTTGAACAGTGTAAAGCGGGCCTTAAAAAAGCCGTTACACTGTCACACCCCCGGTCCAACGCAGTTTTAGCATTGATGTCTGACGCATCGTCCACTTGCGTAGGTTCCGCATTACATCAGCTGGTTAACGGAAAATGGGAACCATTAGGGTTCTTTTCAAAAAAATTGACTAAGGCCCAGAAAAGTTATTCTGCGTATGATTTGGAATTGTTAGGCATTTATATGTCCATGAAACACTTCCGTAAATCATTTGAAGGTAGACCGCTTATTATCTACACAGATCATAAGCCCTTATGTCACGCATTCGAAAACATAGGCAGGAATAGCAACGAAACACCGCGACGTACGAGGCAGTTGATGTTTATCAGCGAGTTCACCACGGATATTAGACACATAAGTGGGAAGGATAACATCGTGGCAGACAGTTTATCCCGCATAGAGACGATTGTTTGTCCCACTACGATTGATTACACGGAACTCGCTGATGAACAAACCAACGATGAGTACCTAAAACAGCTGATGCAATCGGATCAACGCGACGGACGTAGTAACGTCAATATAAAGTCGGTAATAATACCTACATGCGAAAAAGCCATCTATTGTGAGATTTCGTGTAGGGAGTTAAGACCGTATTTACCCGCGAAGTTTAGACAGACCGCATTTAATAGCGTGCATAATTTGAGCCATCCCGGGATTCGCACTACTCGTAAAATGGTTTGTCAAAAGTTTTTCTGGCCTAATATGAATAAAGATATTAATAATTGGGCAAGAGCGTGCATATCATGCCAAAAGTCGAAAGTTTCACGACACACAGTCTCTGATCTAGGTACCTATGAAGACGCAGATCGTTTGATGCACATCCACGTGGACCTCGTCGGCCCCCTGCCGACATCTCCTCGTGGAAATCGTTATTTGGTAACTATTGTAGACAGACGCACAGGTTGGCCTGAGGCTTTCCCCATAGAGGAGATGTCGGCCGAGGTCGTAGCCAAAGTTGTGTATAACGGGTGGATCGCGCGCTATGGTTGTCCGACTAAACTCACGACAGACCAAGGTCGTCAGTTCGAGAGTAGCTTATTTAGGGAACTAACGATTTTATTAGGCGTAAATAGGATTAGGACTACAGCTTTTCATCCTCAAAGTAATGCCAAGGTCGAACGGTTCCACCGCACGTTGAAAGCTTCTCTTATGGCCAGGATGGACAATACCTCATGGGAGGACGAGTTGTCCACAGTCATGCTTGGCCTGCGCGCCGCTGGACGCAGTGATAACGGCATAAGCGCCGCAGAAATGATGTTTGGGAAGACGTTACGCTTACCCGGAGACTTTTTTGCCACTCAAGCTAAGGAACCTACCGATACTTCTAGTTTAGTTAGTAAAATTCGCGAAACCATACATAAGTACAAACCAGCAGCTGTAGGCCCACGAAATAATCGCGCTTTATTTGTCCATAAGGAGTTGCAAACATGCGAATATGTATTCGTCCGCGATGACACGGTGAGGAAATCTTTGCAACCACCGTATACGGGACCATTCAAGGTATTAGAAAGGAACGATAAAATATTTCTTATTCAGTTTCCAAACAGGCAAGCACGCATTTCAATAGATAGGTTGAAGCCTGCTTACGTTTGGAACGAAGACATTCAATCTAGTGCAAATCCTAAAGTAAGTGACTCCACCACACCGCAGAGCGTAAGCGAAGCTAACGATCCGCCACGCACATCTAGGAGTGGCAGGATAATTAAAAGACCAGTTAGGTTTGTAGACGATTTTTATTAATGACTTTTAATAACTTAAAATTATAAACATTTTTTATTATGATTTACATTGTTTACACCACTTTACTTCTTATTTTACACATTTTTTTTACACCATTTTTTATACACTTTTCATTTTATATTAAACAAATCTCATTCGCACATAGCATCATTTTTCTTACCTATCGTGGTAGGTCAATGACGCGATGTTATAGCGTAATATCGCATAGCGATAACCGTTATAGTACTGGCTGGCTAACTTTAGGCTTATACGAGCAAGTTGTTATTTATAATTTATGGATGTCACATTGTGAACTTTAGACTGTATTGAATCTGGGTTGTTACAGATGCAGATTTTTATTGTAATGTCATGTATTAATTATCTTATAAGACTGTCAATTGTCATATTGTATTCAATTTTAAGAAGCTAATTTGGTGTACGGTCAACACGCAGCGCGTGTCGTATAAAACGTATTGTGATCACTAGTATCAGTCATTGCAATTTTAACTTATAATATGGGTTACAACCAGAGTAAGGAGGATGGTGCACGCAACAATATTGCTATCGCAGAAGTGCACAGCACGACTGGACAAGTGGATAACAAACTTAATTATTTGTGTATAGCAGCAGTTATAATTCTAATGATTTTGGCAATACTAATGTGCTACTTCGTTAGAATCCGATGCAAGAAATGTACGCGCAGTTACTTAAGAAAGACAGTATTAAGAATGGAACCTACGGTTGTGGTCCATAAGGAACAGGGTCAACCCCAGACCAAACAGCAACATGTTATCTACTAAGTGAAGTGTTTTAAGAACTAAATAAGTGTTTCTATTATTTTTATGTTATCTTTACAATGTCATTTCGGTACGTAAGTGAATTTACCTATTTTTGAATGTTGCTAAAATCATTGTTGTAGTTCAGTATCATTTATTGTGAATGTAATTTAATATTAGTATTATAAAACAATGCCAATAGGCATGGTTATCAAGCATTGCGAAACGCGTGGTGTCAGGCAGTTGTGCGACGCGCTATGTCAGCGGAATGTACACCTGCACGACATCCGAGTAGCTTGACTATACAGGGTGAATTATAATTAGATCCCAAAAGAGAGATCATTGTATGTATCATTATTTCATTTTATTTTTTTTTATAAAGGGGGGACGTGATATAGGGACATTGGCTACGTCAGCTCATATGTTAGTGCATGTGCACCGTGATATGAGCTGACTAGCCGAATTCCGATTCCCCGCCGTGTTGTATGCAGGACGCCGCCCCGGCAGTCCCGCTTAAACCCTTGTGTCGTATACACGCAATTGTTAATCAATAATACAGTGTTCAATTTATCAGTTGTTTCCTTCCGTCACCTTAGAGATAGACGCCCCCATATATATCTATCCTCTAAAACATCTTACTTATTTGTGATTGACCACGGTGCGTGGGCAAAAACATCGAAATAGTTACTTTTTTACACGAATCATGTCGTAGTTGCCGTACCTACACCATGAAGGATTTAAAAAAAAACATGTTTAATTGATGAATAACAAGAAAAACTCGTAACAAGAAAAATATGCTAATGTGCCTTCCGTTGTGTTACATACTGTTTATGTAGATAATTAATATTATTCATACATGTCCGCTGAAACGACGATAATATAATGCATACTTTACCATAGAGTATATTGAATATACTTACTTTAAAAAATAAATCAGTAAAAGAATGCGATAAAAGAAGAATGATCACGACAATATACTAGAATGGGTTTATTATTTTATCTATATACCCAGCGTATCTGGCCCGCAAAATAGATTTATAGTATAAACATAGCCAACGAACCCAATTAAATATACGATATGTTCAACTTTCGTATGAATGTCGGTTTTGGTTACAACCCTATCAGCATCCGGTAGGATTAGTAGCTGCACTAGCCATTTCCGGCAGCCATTGCTTTTTTCGTCGAACTTGATTGAACACACGCTGCAGTGTTTAAATTAATTAAAACTAATATAAAGCCACATTTCAGTCTAATTCCATTGTAAAACTAGAATTAATAGTGCCAACTACATTGTGCATTGTGGATTTGTGAATGCGGTGAGGTTTTCCCGCGTCCAAGGTGAACGGTAAGACGAGCTCGCACGTTTTCTGCTGACACGGACGCCCAGGATCGCTGGCCATCCACACAGACCTCATCCTCATCATTTAAGGTATGTAGTTGTGCACTATCGTTTCGGGAGTAATTTTCTTCATCAGTTTGCAGTTCGGTAAAATAGAATTTCTCGTTTCGAATTTCATAAAGATATTTTAAAGTTTTCATACAGTCCATTTATTAATTAATACAACCCAAATCATTGGTCATTCGGCCGGATACTTTGAAAAGTTGCCTATTTTAACATTAGAATATCATTATTTGTCGATTTTGTCGTGTCGGAATATTCTCTTTGATATTTGTGGGTAAACTTTTAATTTCTAGTGTCGGGTAATGGCTGACAGGAAGTGTGGCTTTTGCATCTAAAAAATATTGTGTTGGCAGCATTGTTATTATCGTTCATTCCGGTCATTCCGTTTGGTAGTCTATGTTCGGTCGGTGCGTTTGGCAACAATTCGGTTGTCAAAGTCAAGTGTCAGTGTCACTGTCAGTGGTAACAGCTCATAATTTGATTGCAATAAACATTGTTTGTTGTTCTCGTATCGTTAATTTCTCGGTTTAAAACTTTGTTTATTGCACAAATAATGGGCTCGGACAGTGAAATGAAAATCGATAATCCCGATATGGACATGGTCGAACGGAATTACGCGGTAATGAGAATGGAATTATTATATGATTCTTCTAACCTAACTGGATATATCGAAAGTGATCTGAATCCCATAATCAATGATTTTCATCGTGCTCAGAAAGCAATAATGCTTAAAACGAAAAACATGGAGCATGAGTTTGCGGTGACAGTGGAATTTGAGAGGAATTTAAAATCGGTTTTGACAAAATTACGAAAACGCTCTCCTGTCATAAAAGCATCAGAGGATCAAAGTGATCAAACGCATTCTAAAAGTGAGAATAATTTGGCAAAATTACCTAAAATAATTATAAAACCCTTCGATGGTAAATTAGAAAATTGGTTGTCGTTTAAAGAGTTGTTTGAATCTTTGATTCATAAAAGGAACATTTCAAATATCGAAAAACTGCATTACCTTTTGACATCATGTCAAGGTAAGGCATTGGATTTAATTAAAAACTTCCCAATTTCGGATAACAGTTACATTGATGCTTATAACACTCTGATTGATTTTTATGACAGGAAACGACAAATAACTTTCGGTTATTACGAAAAAATGTTGCTTTGTGAGCACGCAAAATCAAAAACTGCAGTGGAACTAGAAAAAGTAAATCGCGTATTTAAAGAAACACTGCAAGTTTTAGAAAGATTTGGATTACCTGATAAAAATTTTATGCTGTTTCATTTATTGTGGACCAAATTAGATAGATTAACACGGGAGGCCTTCTTACTTGAATTTAATTCAAATGAGATCCCTCAATTTGAAATTTTACAAGAATTTGTTGATAAGCAGATCCGTGCTTTAGAGGTGACAAATACTGGGACAATGCTGAGTGGTAATAATAGTAAAACTGCTTCAACATATAATCAACAAAAGTCAACAAAGCTTACTCTTGTTACCACACAGCAAACGGTCTGTGTCTTCTGTACTGATCAGCATAAATTAGAAACTTGTGACAAATTTAAAAATTTAAATACATCGGAGCGGTTCAAATTTGTGAAATCAAAGGGCTTGTGTGTTGGTTGTTTGTCGAGGAGCCATAAAGTGAAACAGTGTCAGGTAGCTTGTCGATGCAGTATATCGACGCTGGAAAGCAAACACGTAGTAACCAACACAAGGTCAAAATTTTTTTTATTGCACTTTTGGAATCTTCGATTTTTTTCGCGTCGATTGGTGCCATCCGCGTGCCGATATGATGAAAAACAAGGAAATTAGGAACCAAAAAATTTCCCATTTTTCTTGAAATGTATTCTGCAAACACGCTGTAAGTAGCAAAAAAACCTCTGTTATTAACCCACTTGTTACTACTGACCTTTATAACGCCACCAATTGAGCGTTACATCTACCCGCAATATTTATGGCTTTGACGTTGCATAAACAAAGATCAAGTTTAATTATTGTACTAAGGAATGGTATTTCAACAAATCACATTGTTCTTTGTCACAGTGTCGGATGTGATTTTAAGTTCAGACGTGTTTTAAAATAACCTAAGTGATTTTTTTGAAACATGTCCCCGAAAAAGTCAGTTTTTTTAAGGAATTTGTTGGTAGTGTAGCCTAATCATGATGTTTCACGGAGGAATGATATAATAGTATAATTTTAATATAAAAAAGTTTGTATTATAACGTTCTTTTTTGGATTTTTTTTTCAATTGAAAAATTGTGGCGTTATAACGCCCGGTAGTAAAATTGACGTCTATTTATTGTCACTATTTTGTTTATTGGCCACTGAAAAAAAAGGGTTTAATCCTTAAAGAAATAATTGACAACCTGCACCATTTGGCCTCTGACGATGATTTGCCAATGAAATCACTATTTTTCTACCGGAAAATCCTAATACTGAAGTAACTGATGAAGATTCTGGTGATGAAGAATTTTTGTCATTACATAATCTTCCTTCCAGGTTTGTTTTTAGTCAACTTTGTATGTTATTTTTCATTTCAGTAAATATGGTTTTGACATACCTAATTTTAATCGTTTTAGGATCTCAGCTAAGGGCTCCCACAGAGACTATATATAGCTCATATTCGGAAAATGAGGATTTGGAAGACGATTTATCTTTGTCGACATTAGCCAAAAAAATACGTACTTTTACCGAAAATTCACCTGAAAATGATAAGGAACAGTTAACCCCGCCTCCAGTTTCCAATCCTAGAATGAGTTCTATGCGTTTACCTAGTGTACAAAAATCTCAACAATACAAGTGGGTAAACCAGGAAAACCCCAGGGAACGTAGACAGTGGCAAGACCATGAAGAGACGAGAAATTACCAATCCTCTACTTATTACTATGAGTGTATGATGAGTGATGAGATAATTGAGCTATTGGTATATTATAGAAATTGATACGCGAGCCAGAAAAATGCCGTCGGTGATATAAGTTTTTCAGAAATGAAGTGTTTTTTGGGAAAACTTTTATACAGTGACCCACCAAAGACGTGTTTTGTGGCTTCTCATACTGTTTATATTCAATTTAAAGCCAATAATACAACGTTTAAGAATGATAATGTATTTTATTTGAATCCGAAATACATTGATATAGCTACTGGCTGGTAGCCGCCGATTTTACTACCGGCCTTTATAACGCCACTCGTTTTCCAGCTTTCCCAGACGATCAATATTTTTTATTTTATTTTTACTGTAATATAACTTCATTATAAGATATCATAATTAAAAATCAAAGCAATCCGACACTTTAAAAAGTTTCAGTAATAACTGGGTTAAAATCAAAGCATTTACAGCACTTTAAACCGCCCGTTGTTCTGACGACGATGCTGGTTACTACGTGTTTGCCGCTCATAGATTTTAAAGTCTTGCAGTTACGCCATTTGGCAGGAAATAATATTTTGGCTCGCAGTACTTAACACAAATTTACATGGTATCAAATTGGAGAATCTTGTCTTTTACTGCATTTACAAGGATCACGTAAAGCGAACTACTTAATAGTTACTTCACTTTTGTAGGGTGTAGGGGCTTAGATTCGCGAGCCTTAAAACGTTTCAACGTGGCAGTCGCCGCCATTGCGCATACGCTTGCGACGTCACTCAGTGCGGTCCGCGGAGCGAAAGTGAGTCGAAGTGTTTGGAGTTTTGAATAATTATAACGAGAATTTTGCCTAAAGTGATTACTGATTAAAATAAAACTATGAAAACTCGCGTATATTAATTAAATTTAACTTCATCCCGACGTTTCGAACACTTTACAATCTAGGTGATAGATCTACCTGCATCAAAATAAGAATGATAAGTAAAAACTACCCACAAAGAATATACTAAACCAAAGACAATAGATTATAAGGGATGTAAATACTACAAAAAAATGAAGACAAAAAACAAAATAAATAATCTACGCTGGTTAATAATCTAGGTACCTCTGACCTGAGAAGAAATCCTTTCTTTTGTATGATTTATTGGTAGATGTAAGAACAAAGTTCATATTGCGTTTATATTATTATAATAATTTATCTTTATGGTTATTAATAAATTATTGATACTTTAGATACAAGATAAACAACTAAAAAATTTGGCAATCTAAAACATGCTAGATAGATGTACTTATAATTTTTGTAGTTGTTTATCTTGTTTAAACTGGGCTCAATTGTGTTGTGTTATACGTTGCTAAAAGTATGTATTTTGTAAAAGTCTAATTATGATTTTTCCAGATGAAGGTACACTTATACGTTTCGTTTTCAATTTAATTATAAAATTTTTGATTATTATACTTCAAGTAATTTTATTTACAAAAATTCCTTTAAGTTTCTTCTAATTTTTAACGAAACATTTGAAACGTCGTGTGTTTTCTTTCGCGATTCCGTTAAAGTCACTTTAAAGGTCATCCTAAAAATGTTGGCAATACATTTAATGCATTTGAAAATACTTACAATACGAAAACAAATAGTGTTACAGCACTGTGCTCATTGAAATTATCTAAAGCATGTGGTTTAACACTTTAATACTGTTACTTTTAGTAAACTTAAAGTGGGTTACTGCGTTTTTGCTATCCACAAAAACGATAGAAAAATGCTATTTCATACATTTGTTGACGTCGGTTACTACGTGTTTGCTAACTGTAAAAAAACAACCAAAACGTAGTAACCCACATAACTCCACTTGTAATAACTTATGGTGAAATTTATTTTAATGAAATTAAAGAATAAAAAAATGTGAATATTGTGTCCAATTTTTAATAAGATGTGTCCATAAATACGAAAGTTATGATTTTTTTTTTAAAACTCTGGAGGTTTTTCGGCTCTGGTGAACAATTTCACTTTTGTGGGTTACTACGTGTTTGCTTTTCGCCGTCGATATGTGGGTACTCCCATCACACATTACTGCATTTTGAGAAGAAAGAGGAGGCCACACCCCAAGAGGCTAGCTCTTCATCACAGTCTTCAGTGAGTGGTTCAAATAGCCATGTAACTCTAACTTCAGTTGCAACAAATAAATTAGTGTTGTTTGCCACAGCTCGTGTTGCTGTACGGGATAGTACTGGGAAATATCAAATTGCTCGTGCTCTATTAGATGGTGCCAGCGCTAGCAATTTTATATCACAACAGTGTGCTGATCGTTTGGGGTTGCTAGCGACTCAATCCAAGGAAACTATAACCGGGATAGGACATGCTGGAGTCAAATCAAATGGTTCATTACAATGCACTATTAAACCTATCGGAAAAGATTCTATTAATTTTGACGTCCAAGCATCATTGCTTCCATCAATCTGTCCTGAACAACCATGCTATGCAGTGAACACGTCGGAATGGCATTACCTTAAAAATCTGTCTCTTGCTGATCCGGATTTCGCGACACCAGGACCAATAGACTTATTGCTAAACGCTGAAATTTTTGTATCTTCTCTTCTAAGTGGTCGCAGAAAGGGTCGACAGGGTCAGTCGAAGGCATTAGAAACCATTTTTGGATGGGTACTTATGGGGGATTGTTATGATTGTCGCGCACCATCCTTTACAAATTGTCGAAAGGATTGTTTTTTCGTTAATACTTCACATACAAATTTGTCGTTGTCGTTAGATGAATCCGTAAAAAAGTTCTGGGAGATAGAAAATATCAGTAGTTCTACTCAACCTGTTTTGTCGAAGGATGATCAGTTATGTGAGGATACTTTTGTCGCTAAATTTTGTCGCACGAGTGAAGGCAGATTCGAGGTACCCTTACCTTTTGTCGATCCTACGAATAAGCCCACATTTTCGCATACTCGTGAAATAGCAATGCGAAGACTATTCTCGTTAGAACGCAAGTTAGATAGGCATGCGGAATTTCGTCAATCTTATGTTTCATTTATGGAGGATTATGAGACCAGTGGTCATATGGAGTTGGTAGAGCCACCTCTATCAAGTGTAGGAAAATTTAATTATATCCCACATCATGCCATTTTGCGGCAATCTGTTTCTACACCTCTAAGAACTGTATTTGATGGGAGTTGTCGCGATAGCAACGGAATTTCTCTCAACGACACATTGTTGGCAGGGCCAAAATTACAAACTAACATTTTTGATGTCCTCACTAGATTTCGGTGTCATAAAATAGTTTTTACGGGAGACATTAAAGCTATGTATCGTCAAATCCTCGTTCCAGAAGAGGATGCAGAGTATCAGCGTATTTTGTGGCGTCCTTCCTCTAAGGGCCCAATCAAGGAATATAGACTGCGGACGGTAACTTACGGCGTTAAATCAGCTCCATATCAAGCTTTGCGAACTATAGCTCAGCTAGCTGAAGATTCTGCTGATTTATATCCAGAAGGCTCACGAGTGCTTGGTAGAGACATTTATGTTGACGATGTTGTCACAGGCGCCGATTCTATCGAACAGGCTTTAAAAGTTAGATCAGATATTTCTGAAATTTTATCGTCGGGTGGGTTTCACTTGAGAAAATGGACCTCTAATAATAAATTAGTTATTGCTGATCTGCCATCCTCTGAGTTATACTCGAATGAGTTCAAACATTTTGATGAAGTGTCAGATTTGTCGCTTAAGATTCTAGGTTTATTATGGCGTCCCCAAACAGATTCGTTTCAATTTGAGGTTGCTACACCATGTGACCAAAGATGTACCAAACGTATAATTTTGTCGAATATAGCGCGAATATATGACCCGTTAGGATTTCTATGTCCTGTCACGTTTCATGCGAAATATCTAATTCAACTTTTATGGTCATCTGGCGTTCAATGGGATGATGATGTACCAGCAGCAATTGCCTCTGACTGGATGAAATTTAAAAATCAACTTTCATCATTAAAGCTAGTTTCCATTCCTCGTCGTATGATACATTCTTTCGTGTCGTTGCAATTGCATGGATTTTGTGACGCCTCGGAGCGTGGTTACGCCGCTGTCGTGTATTGTCGTATTATCACCATCGAGGGCTCTACATTGGTAGAGTTTTGCTGTGCTAAATCTAAAGTCGCGCCGTTGCGAAAATTGTCGATTCCTCGATTAGAACTGCAGGCTGCCGTGTTGTTGGCAGACCTCATACTGTCCGTACAAGAGGCGTTAAAGCCTATACATGTTGTTCAGGAGATATTTGCATGGTCAGACTCCAGCGTAACTTTGGCTTGGATCCAGTCGTGTCCATCGCGCTGGAAGACGTTCGTTGCGAACCGAGTGCGCCATATTCAGGATATCGTCGCTCCTGATCGCTGGCATCACGTCAGTACGCATCACAACCCTGCTGATGCAGGATCTAGGGGATTATTGCCAGGCGAGTTGTCAGAGTTTGATCTTTGGTGGAAGGGCCCGGCGTGGCTATGGAGGGAGGAAAATGATTGGCCTCGTTCGTCCTTCGACAATATAACTAACGATCGTGTCGTTGAAGAACAACGTATTTGCAGTTTAGTCGTTACAAGCGACCCTAATTTGATTGACGAAATCCTAAACAGGTTCTCCTCGCTTTTCACCATAAAGCGTGTGTTAGCTTATTGTTTTAGGTTTTTACGCTTGTCTAAAGACCGGAAGGTAGTCGGATCTCTACAGTCGTCTGAAACCACTGCAGCTCTCATGTTTTTAGTAAAACATGTGCAGCTCACTTCGTTTAGTGTAGAGATCAGTCACTTGAAGGAGGGTCGTTTTAACTCATTGCCAAAGTATTTGCGTAAGCTTTCGGTATTTATTGACAGTGCGGGTATTGTCAGGGTGGGCGGTCGCTTGGCAAATTCTCTCGTTAAATATTCGGTGAAACATCCTATTTTATTGCCCCGCTCCCACCGATTAACATTTTTAATTATCGACGAATATCACAAAAGATTCTTACATCCAGGTGCCCAAACTTTACAAAATTTACTTGCGCAATTATTTTGGATTCTGTCGCCAAAGCGCAATTCAGGCAGTCATTGGAGGCTGCGTGAAGTGTTTTCGCGCTAATCCTTCTCCGGCGTCTGCGCCGATTATGGGAAACTTACCTTCTTATCGTGTTTCGCAAATAAAACCATTTTCGAGTGTCGCCATCGACTATGGCGGACCTTTCGATATTGCTTTCGGGCGTGGCCGTGGTGCCAGGACATACAAAGGTTACATTTGTGTCTTTGTATGCACTAGCACCAAGGCCATTCATATAGAGCTTGCTTCTGAGCTTTCAACAGAAGCTTTCCTTTGTGTTCTGAAACGATTCGTCGCTCGTCGGGGTCGGTGCAGCGACATCGTTTCGGATCAAGGTCGAAATTTTGTCGGAGCTAGTAATTATCTCGGCTCACTTATGCAAAGTGCCGCTGATGCACAGGAAATAAAATTTTCGTTTAATCCACCGGGTAGTCCGCACTTCAATGGCCTCGCCGAAGCTGGGATTCGCTCAGTTAAAACTCATCTCGCTAGAGTCGTAGGTAATCAGAGGTTGACATTTGAAGAATTTTATACTATATTGACTCAGATTGAATCTATGCTGAACTCTCGGCCATTGACCCCTGTTAGTTCGGATCCGAGTGATCTCTCGGCCATAACTCCAGGTCATTTCTTGACCTTGGAGCCTTTATCGATTGTACCGGAGGAAAATCTTATCGAACAAAAAATAAGTGTTTCTAATCATTGGAAACTTATCCAAAAAATGCACCAGGATTTCTGGCGTAGATGGCATGCTGAGTATGTTCATACTTTGCAACAAAGAATGAAGTGGAATAAGGTAAATAGAAATATTGTTGTCGGCTCCTTGGTTCTTCTGATCAACGAACAGACAAGTCCTTTGAGGTGGCCCCTTGGGCGCATCGTTGCTTTGCATCCTGGCGTGGACGGTGTGTGTAGGGTGGTCACAGTCCAGACAGTCACTGGTCAGTACAGAAGACCAGTTGTGAAACTGTGTCCTTTACCACTTTCAGAATAATCTTATATGTACTAGTATTACCACTTAGCATAGTCTTTTAGTTATAAGCATTTCTTTCGGATTCTGTTGTTATTGGTAGAGTAAATACTGCATATTTAGGTGAGCGGTATGTTCAACTTTCGTATGAATGTCGGTTTTGGTTACAACCCTATCAGCATCCGGTAGGATTAGTAGCTGCACTAGCCATTTCCGGCAGCCATTGCTTTTTTCGTCGAACTTGATTGAACACACGCTGCAGTGTTTAAATTAATTAAAACTAATATAAAGCCACATTTCAGTCTAATTCCATTGTAAAACTAGAATTAATAGTGCCGACTACATTGTGCATTGTGGATTTGTGAATGCGGTGAGGTTTTCCCGCGTCCAAGGTGAACGGTAAGACGAGCTCGCACGTTTTCTACTGACACGGACGCCCAGGATCGCTGGCCATCCACACGGACCTCATCCTCATCATTTAAGGTATGTAGTTGTGCACTATCGTTTCGGGAGTAATTTTCTTCATCAGTTTGCAGTTCGGTAAAATAAAATTTCTCGTTTCGAATTTCATAAAGATATTTTAAAGTTTTCATACAGTCCATTTATTAATTAATACAACCCAAATCACGATATATAAACCCAAGAACTGTAAACTTTGCTTAAATCTGGAAAGTATTTATTTCTGAAATCCCGTCCCATAAAATACAAATGCAGTATAATGCAATAGCTATTTATCGTGGTGCACTCGACATAGTTTACAGATAACAGCGTAAGAGGTATACCTACCCGAAGTTTATTTATTCTGCTATTCTGTACAGCACAATTTTTTTATTAAATTAGGTAGTTTCAAATAAAGATATGGCAATAATTTAAAGTTATTAGTACCTTTATTCAAGATATTATTGATAATTAATTACATGATTTTAATTTCTACACTATTTATGATTAATATGTATATTGTCTGTAGGGTGTAGGATTAGTACATTGTGTATTAAGGGCGGTAAATAAGAAATTGTGAACGAGTGTGAAGTACTGCAAGTGCGACGAACAGGCAGAGTTCTTTAAAAAAATCGTTTTGTCATTTTTGAAACTGACGTGGTAATTTACAAATAATTTTGATTTCAGACAGGGTATTTTCTATAAAAATGTATATTTATATTTATAATAGCTTGTCTCCGTATATTACCTTCTTCGCGGGTGTAACTTACGTGTTACTAGTTTTAATTGTAGTATACCACAAGCCGTAACAATCTTAACCAAGTAATGAAAGTATAATCTGGATTCTCAAAATTGGTTTTTACACTCACACAGCAATCTAAATAACCGGCAACCCATTTAAAATGATTAAATTATCCAAAACAAACGTCCGGTAATTGTATTGTTTTCATTTTACCCCGCAAGCTCGAGCAGCTTCTTTACACAATTATGTTCCCTCGTAATTAACATAAACACGAGTGTTTACGTTGTGCACGCGCAAACGCTGTACCGGAATTAATGTGTGGAAACTAGGGCTCGCGGTCGTGTCCGGGTTTCGTGTCAACGTTTCTCATACCCGTGTTCGTGTTACACGTACACGGGTTTCTGGCCCGATTTACACGGGTAATTAAAGTCCGTGTAAATAATACCCGTTTACACGGGTACACGGGTATTATTTACACGGACTTTAATTACCCGCGGGTTCGGGGACGTCCTTGACGAGAAGCGTACGAATGGGTCGTGAGACGTAGATAGATAATCGAAAGGCTAATTTTGTCAAATAGACCTTATTGCGTAACAGATGGAGTCGAAATTTATAAAACCTCATCAAAAAGTTATATCGGCTGACCTTTCCTGAACAGGTAGTGTTTTGTAGTGTCGAACGAAGCTGCAGGTTACATTCATAATACACCTTATTTGCATTTGCTCAAATTATTTCGAACCCGTTCGGTTCGGTCTTAAGTACCCGGGTACCCGGGTAGCACGCGGTTTCGTGTAAACGGTATCCGTGTATTGGACACGGACACGGGTACCCGGCGGGTTCGTGTAATTCGGGTTCTTAGTACCGTCGGGCTTAAGAACACGGGTATCCGGTTTGGCGGGTTACACGTGTACCGTGAGCCCTAGTGGAAACCTGGCAGAACCTATTTTGTAACCCCCTACACAATTTTTCATCTGCAAACACTGATGATAATTTCCTGATCCTTATAAATCTGATTATAATGATTTGTAAGTAGAATGTTATCTGTACAGACTCTAGTCCATACTTTTAGGTATTTAAACAAGTAAAAAAAATCTGGCCGGCAGTATCTTATCTTATTGGTGGGGCCCTTACGGATACACTTCGACCCATCGGGATCTTTTATGTAATTGCCCCCTGTTTCGCCTATCCCAGGGATTGTTCTATCAACTCAATATGTTTGAGGATGACCCTAGCGGTAGCGTTTTGACCTCCTTTGGTTCCAGATAACCGGTTCCGAAGTCTTTCATCTTTTGTCTGGCGAGGGCATGACATGACATTCGCACATCAAGTGTTTCATTGTCTCCTCTTCTTCGCCACACCTCAATAAGGTTATCAACTCTGGTAATACCATCGTAACTCGCCTCTTAGTTCCATTTAAACACTACATTATAAGCTAGAGCCACTTAAGCTAGAACTGGCATGTATATTTGTCGGGTGTATGTGAGTACAGCGTTAAATGGCCATTAGGCGAGCGGGGTAATGGCCACTTCCCGCGGCCTTTACGTCCGTGGCATTATTGCCTGTGATTCATCTTGTCGTGTGGACCTACACGGACTGAAACAGTCTCTGCAAAGTATAATAATAATATGAAACGCGATTATGGTCACTGATCTGTAATAACTGTATAATTAACACTTTCATTGCGGACGAGTGCTACGCGCTACGCTCGTAACCGATCCCGTGATTTTTCCGCTTTGTAGCGAAAATGGACCTCCCATAGAGAACTCCCCTCGGGGTTCCCCGCGCTCAAAGTCTTAAAAAAATAAATAAATAAATAAATATTTTTGGACATCTTTACACAAATCGACCTAGTCGCACGGTAAGCTCAATTAAGGCTTGTGATGTGGGTACCAGGCGACGACATACATAGGTACATACAAACACAAACGCACCATTAGTATGTTATATGTAATAAGTCTTTCTAGTGGGAATTGTCTTAGGATGTAGGCTAAGCTTAACATTTTCATCCTATCTGTAAATACTGTTGGCCTGTATCTGTGTTTTTTTCCCAATAAAGAAAATAAATAAATAAAGTGGACAGTTGGGCATTTATCAAGAAACTATAATCATTATTTTAGAGTTGTAATAAAAAGTCTTTCAATATCTACATACTTACGAAGGACAAAAGCGTAGACTGCTGCTTGTCATGCTTTTACCGTTTTTACTCTAAATATTGAACTTTTGCTCGTAATACGTAAAAAGGTTCTACGCGTAGAAATATAATAATGCATTAAAAAATAAAAGGTTTATTGTTGTATCGTTCAGGAATGCCTATTAATGGATACGGCCTCTTAATAGCCACTTTCTTTTAATATCGCCTGTACATTGCGCCCATATTGCTTTTGATATATATGTACATATGTAAGAGTCTATTATGATTAGGGTTGTCTCCTCTCTTGTATGCCGTAGGTCAACTTGTCCTTCAACGCGTCGTTCATGTCTAGAACTGCAGTCCTGTGCTAGATGCTAGATTATACCATAAACCATAAGACCTACTTTCAAAAGATTCTGCTAAAGAATGGGAGATAGTACAAGTCTGTCTATACATAAGATCAATTCGTATGTACCTGGGTGAATATCTGAGCGTTTCAACCGCCAAATTTTGATGGCATCATATTTGCTGAAGTTTCTAAACGTCTCAATGTTATACTTCGTCATTTATATAAAGTACTTACCGTTGCCTCCTTCAAATGACAGTTTTAGTACATTGTAACGAATAGAAACTTCGGCAAATATGATCCCACCAAATTTAGGCGGTTGAAACGCTCAGATATTCACCCACCTATGACAATTTCTCTATTTAGTACTTCATCAAGTAAACTTTTAATTCCAGGGCAAGAGCCCAAGTATATTTTCTTGATTAGGTTCAACTTATGATTAATTTATCCTTTAAATCAAGTGAATCTTATATACTTATTATATCGTCCTATTACTACAAATACAAATACCAGCTATGTGCACATATTATGTTATCCGATAATAAATTTAACTATCATGATAATTAAATTGATTCTGCCAAAACCTGAGTTGTGCAGATAGCTGGTATTTGCAGTAATAAGACGATATTAACAATTTAAAGAAATTTCATATTTCAAGGTTTAGTGTACAGTTTGGCGTGATAACCCTGTTTTTATATGCGGGTAAAACACGCTTAGTGTTTATTTAGTTTATAAAGCCCTCAATGGATGTTACTTTATATTAGCTCTATATATTATGATTTTATATTTTTAAACAAGAGCTTTGTTAGATCGTTATGAAAATTCATATCAATTTTAATATTGTAGTAAGTACTTAATTTAATACGATATTTTGTATGTGTTTTATGCTACGTACATTTCTAGACATAAGGGGGTATTTGCGAACAGTAGATAATATGTAGATACAAGTAATAGGTAAGATATTTTATTAAAAGGAGACCAATGTGCGCTATGAGATAATGTATGGCATTGCATTTGACTAATGTCGAATGGCGGTTTCGCTAATGTCATCTGTTTTATATGATAGGACAGGGCTGAGAGAATGATACCATTTCGCTCCTAACTAGAGCAAAGACTAACTGCGAAAGTATTTAGACAAAAAATCAGAGGTAAGTATCAGGTACTATTTTAAAGAATCTCATACCTACCCATGAGATTCTTCAAAATAGTATTTTAAGGGACTGACAATGTGCATCTCCTGCAATAGCTTACCATTATTGCCATGTTGCTGTTTTTCACCATCGTGACTATAAAAACACTAGGCTGTACACTTCTTGTTGCTCATGAGAAAGGTGGTCGCCAGAGATCAAAACTGTACTGAATTAAAGTTTTCCGATAAAAAGACGACAGTATTTATTACTAAATTGTTTATTCATAAAACCAATACTTTACAAGTATAAAGGACTTTGAAACAATCACATTTAAAATAAATTAATCTCTCGTCACAGCTCCGGTAAACAAGTTGTACTTCCATAACAATAATATCACAATCAAACCATCTAAATTTACACCAGACATTTAAAATAGTAACTACTACGATAAACGAATCACAAGATAGTTTAAAAACCCGTGCTAATAAGCGTAAACAATCATTCGAATGTCCTCATTACACTCGACTACTACTCATATTCATACAGACTCGTAATAGAGGCCTGAAATATAATTTCAACATTTACTTAGTAACACTTATTTTATCAAATAGCCAATTCAAGGTAGAAGTTGGAGAAATGAGATGAGAAATATTTTTGATTCACTTAAACCGATATTATTTCATTCCAATCATGTATGTAATATTATATAGGTACTATTAGAATGATTTAAGCGTATTTAAAAACAAATTTGAGTTTCTTATAAATTATAAGTATTATGACAAATTTAAAAACGTATTTTATATCGGTTACATTTCTGCCCCCGTAACTCCCGTAAGCACAAACGCAGTAACTAGTTTTAAAATGTTAACGAATACCTAATACCAGATCATAATTTGCAGTTGAATAAAGTAAACATTTGATTGACACTTCAAAACTAGTTACTGCATTTATGCTTACGGGGGTATATTTATATTCCTATAAAACGTTTATAAGTATTATATTATATTATAGTGCTATTCCATGGTAAAATTGGTCTGTGCGCTCAAAGTGTTCTCTGTAGAAGGCTCGTATTTGCGGAATTTATCGTGACGTATAAAATATTTCATTTCTCCAACCACTAACCCTCCTAGACAGTAGTCGGGCTTTAGGAAGATACAGAGGTATAAAAGGTCAGTAAAAACACTACAGGGTCTAAGTGTATAATACATTTCTAATATTTTCTTATTCACACATATATTTCTCACTACATCTTTCTGATAAATCGCTTTCGCGACTGATTCCTTAACCTACATGTTACTATACATATTAGTATTTAAATACCGTGTGTCTTCTAATGTCTACTAACATTACATTTTCAATTAAATTTTAAAATTCGGAATTATTCTTGCCACAAGTCCATTTTACTGCTAGGAAATGTGGTTAATTCAATTTTATTTTGTAAATAAAAGGAAATCTCCAGTGCTACAAACTTAATTTTTACATAACTATTTCATCGATGACTGTTATGTTCTATTTTATCCATAATGACTAGACTATGAAAAAATTGTGCTTGGCACAAAATACTCTGGTAACACTTAAATAGAAACATTGGCTAAACTCTTAACATTACTTTTAAAGATCATAAAGTAAAAAGGTTTTTGGACCTGGTAGGGAATTAGGCGTTGCTTTGTTTCATGCAATTCAGTCTTCAGCTTTAATCGATTTCGGCTTACCGATCTTAGTATCATTGCCAACACTTTTGTTGAATCGGTTGACGACATCTCGCACTTTACCTTTGCTAATGACAAGCTCCTTATCGTAGGTAGGTGTAATTAGGCCTCTGTCATTTCCATTACAAACAGTTTTATTTTGAACAGCCATCATTGCTGCAAAATTAGCACTTTGAGACTTTCTAAATTCTTTTACTGCGATATCGATGTTGTTGATTAGATCTTTTGCCACAAAAGTTGCTATTTCATGTTTGATACGATCTCGTTCGTTTAATAATTCGTGAGGTGTTTGTTTCTGAGAATCCTGAGCTTTTTGATCATTACTTTTATAATCAGGACTGTGGCGGTGTTTCACCGAGTGAGCGGCAGGGCTGTCAGGACCTTGAAAAGTTATACTAGGGTTGCTTACATTATTTTCACCTCCATTTAAATTATCATAGGATTGAATTTGAGGATTTTCGGACTTCTTCTCACCTAGCAACCAATAGGTTGTCATTTTTCCTTTACCCTGTAACAACATAACATTTTGTAATATTCGGCAATCTAATGTTATGAAGATTGCATTACAAGATAGCTGCTAAATGAATTATTTTGTTTTTATTCAGGCTTGGATAAACTTCAACATTGAAACCAATACCATACCTTCATAGTGATTTCCCCTCTGCACTCCAAGTCAAAGCAGTCGTACAAGTCTAGAACTTCCTTGGTCTTCGGACTGACATGTATCTTGAGCGCCTCGCCGTGGGACTCCATCCTGGAGGCGGTGTTCACGGTGTCCCCGAACAAGCAGTAGCGCGGCATCTTCAGACCCACCACGCCGGCCACACATGGTCCTGTTAAAAAGTCTTATTATTATGGTCATCTTGAGGGATAGGATTCAGAACAACCACATATACGATTGTAGGTATAATGAAGTAATAAAATGTGGTGCTTGTTCGACTCACTTGTTTTTTTTTCTACAAGTACTAACGAATCACGTCTAGTTTTGATTATTGAACAGTCAAGCCGTCGAAATCTCGAACATCAACACTAAGTCTTTATAACTTTCATTGAGGTATTAGCAAGAAACCTAGTCTGCTATGAATTGCGGTAGTACAAAAACAACCCAAACGACATCATGTGAATGTTGCTCTAAAAGGGTCACATTTATGGATAGGTAGCATAGATAACTAACGCAGTTGTCGACATTACGTAAATGCGTTCCCACTTATTCGACCAAGTGCCAAATCTGTGCATAATTACCGTGCAGTTGCATACAAGCAAGCCAGGCATGACCTGTGGAACTAATTATCCAACGTCCATGCATCACGAATCACGATCCACAGCACGGAGCACGGTCTTGCACACCACTCCATCGAGGTGCAGGCTTGCAAACAGAGACAGATCCTGATGAACCAAGCATCAAACTTGTATGCATCCCGATCTTCAACAGCACCCGCTCCCCAGCTCAGTGGCACGCGGTCTTGCAGGCAATTCCATGAAGAAATGGTAGGTTTGCAAACCGCACCATGAGCTTGATGTTGCGCATATGTGACCAGACCAGACAGCACCTGTGATCGAAGTATCTAACCTGTATACATCCCGATCTTCAGCAGCAGCCGCTCCCCAGGTCTTGCACGCAATTCCAGTACACACCACCAGCGACAAGCTTGCAAACGTCATCATGTGTTGCATGATATTGCGCGTATGTAGACCAGACAGCACCTGTGGATCGAAGTAACTAACCTGTATGCATCCCGATCCTCAGCAGCTGCTCGCCAAGTCGGTGGCACACGGTCTTACATGCAATTCTTTGAACCGCATCACCAAAACTTGCATGATATTGCGCATGTTTAGAAGAGGATGCTTAGCCAAGTTGCCCATCGCTAACGCTTAGTAGTGTATCGTAGTTTTCCTCTCTGTCACTCTTTCATATTAGTGCGACAAAGACAGTTAGCTGCCTTTCGTTTACGATTGACGATTAAGCGGCGATTGGCAACTTGGCTAAGCACCCATACCCGACAGCTCATGTGGATCGAAGTAACTAACCTGTATGCATCCCGATCCTTAGAAGCAGCCGCTCCCCAGGTCGATGGGGCACGGTCTTGCACGCCACACCATTAAGCAGCGCGAGAGACATTCGCGCAATCTCTGCGGCGTGGCGGTTGCCGTTGCGCATGGGCAGCCCAGATACAACCATGTATGCGTCGCCTATAGTTTCCACCTGGACAGGAAGTAAGTTATGGTCTGATTTGTGTTATTGTTTTTATAATAACAAGGCAGGATGTGTGTAGCAAGGGTGAAGGAATAGTTTTCTCCCTATACTCAACACTTTACTTCAGTGGTACATGCATTCTGCATACTGATATTATCATACAACCAATGCAATTATTTTAATAGCACTTTTAGCACATTGATAATTTTAATAGATGAAGTGGATATAACATGGAATTCAGTTTTTCTTGTATTATAATTGATTAGTTATTAGTATTCAACATATTAGCGCCTTTGTCATGTAGGTCTACATAAGGCTGCGTTTCCACCAGAGATGTGCGAGGATGTGTTTCCATGCAAATGACACCTCGCTCGAGTCATTAATAGGTGTCATTTGTATGGTAACATATCCTCGCATATCTCTGGTGGAAACGCAGCCTTAGGCAGCAACACAAAAATTACAACGTAACTTTGTTAATTTCATTCCTCGTCGCTGTATCTATAAAATCCGCTGAGTGATTGATTTACGACTTTAAAATTGTAACATAGGAACTACACACAAAGGTCTTAATTGAATTAATTAAAATCCACCACATAGTGTTTTTTGCAGGCGCTACGAAGTTATACGAATTCTAAATCAGGGCGTACGAGATATCGGTTTAACTAACCTTATAGACGTCAAAGTTTTCAATGATAGAATCAAACATCGTGTACAAGTCGTTGAGTAGGTCAACGACCTCGAGCGGCGTGGATTCTGCGGACAGCTTCGTGAACCCGATAATGTCGCTGAAGTATATCGTCACCTACAATAACACGAGATATAAGGCCAATTATAGTTTCGAAAATCCTTAAGAAAAATTAAAAATTTATAAACACAAAATAACTAGATTAAGTATCCAAGCATATAATTAGAAAAATCGTCAAGTTCAGAGTCAACTTACATTAGTTAACTCCGAACTTGACGATTTCCGACACCCGGGGTTAACGCAACTATGACATAGGTAAATTTAGTAATTTCGATTTATTTTAATACATTTCTTAATTCCAACTTTAAGTGCATATCACATTGTTCGATTTATCAAAGCAACAAACACAATAAAGGTAAATGTATCAAATAATGGGTTAAAAAAACCCATGTTTTTTTTTATATTTACCTCATAGTCGCAATTGCCCGGGTAACCTTACGCAATTTAAATAAGATAAAAAAGGAGAAAGAAATTTGTAGTTTTAGCAGCACAAATACCAACAACATCTAGTTTTAGTATTGCTAAATCAAAACTCCAATAAACATTTGCAACTTAAGAGTATGTCTGTATACATTACCTGGTCATAGGTCTCGGCCATGACTGGCTGACCCATAATGAGCTGCGAGGCGACTGACCTGCAAGTGACAGTACATGTAAACACTGCGTTTAGGGCTTGCAATTCGAATATTCTGTCGATTTCAAAAATCGAATAATAAGACATAACTTATTTTTATTACCGAAAATATTAAATTCAGACACTTTACAGTAACGATTACAACGTCTGCATCAACATTATAATAGAAAAATAATTAGGGAACTTATTACGAAATTTCGGTAAATACTAGTACACTGTAGTGGGACACGTCTAAAAAGGTAGTAGATCACAACAAGTTGAAGTGGGCGCTGTCAACGTTTCAGCCATATAAAGCCCCGGGGCCAGATGGGATCTATCCCATTCTACTACAAGAGGGTGCAAGTACAATCCTACCGCACTTGAGCAGGTTGTACAGAGCCTGCTTAGCCTTCGGCCATGTACCACGTATATGGAGAATGGTTAAGGTAACCTACCTACCAAAGCCTGGCAAGGCAGATTACACCGAAGCTAAATCATATAGGCCGACAAGTCTGTCGTCATTTTTCCTCAAAACTATGGAAAAACTGGTAGATAGACATAAGGGATGGACCACTAAGAAGGCATCCTCTGCACCAACTACAGTGCGCTTATCAACCAGGCAAGTCCACTGAAACCGCACTGCATTTGGTGACTACTAGAGCGGAAAAGGCTATAGAAAACAGAGAAATGTCTAGCCGTGTTCATAGATGTGGAAGGCGCATTTGACCGTACCACGTATCAAGCGATCAGTAATGCTGCCTTGAAACATGGCATAGAACCGACTCTGTGCAGGTGGATAGGTAATATGCTGAATAGTCGACTAATAAAATCCTCCCTCATGGGAGATGAAATATTAGTCACGGCAACAAAAGGATGCCCACAGGGGGGTGTACTATCACCAACCCTGTGGAGTCTAGTAGTGAATTCACTATTGGAGGAGCTAAATAAAGGTCCTCTGTACACAGTAAATAGGATACGCGGATGATTTAGTGATACTGGTCAC
This sequence comes from Thaumatotibia leucotreta, assembly GCA_025490895.1. Taxonomy (NCBI): domain Eukaryota; kingdom Metazoa; phylum Arthropoda; class Insecta; order Lepidoptera; family Tortricidae; genus Thaumatotibia; species Thaumatotibia leucotreta. Next base: position 143,968 of record JALPQI010000894.1, on the reverse strand, counting down.
CGGGAAATTCCCAAGCACTGTATCGGAAATCATGAATGGAGCGCTGAAGCTAGTGGAACACTGGTGTAATAGTCGCCAACTCTCCATTAATCCGGCGAAAACTGTGGTAATACCCTTTACCAGGAAAAAGACCCTCGCTAACATGAAGCAACTAAAGCTCTATGGCAGGGTAGATATGTCCAGCGAAGTGAAATACTTAGGTATGACACTAGATAGAGAACTGAACTGGAAAAAGCACGTAGACCTCCTCATAACCAAAGCACTGAGAGTGTTTGGTATGTGTAGGTCGGCATATGGCAAAACATGGGGCTTAAACCCTAAAGTACTGAGGTGGATCTACACTATGATGGTGAGACCTATCATTCTGTACGGTAGTCTGGCATGGTGGCCAAGAACTGCAAAGGGTACATGCAAGGATGCTCTGAATAAATTACAAAGAGTAGCGTGCATGGCAATCACAGGCGCGTTTAGAACGACGCCAACGGCGGCGTTAGAGGTACTGTTGGACCTACCGCCGCTACACCTGGTTATACAGTCGGAGGCACGCAAGTCCCTGCAAAGACTCAAGATCTTGGGTCTATGGAGTGATAGCATGCCAAAGACCAAACATACAAGCATGGAACTAGACAGTTACATGGATAAGTTAACAAGTATGGGTAGTGACAAAATGCTGCCCAAATTTGTTTTCCAAAAGAATTTTAAAACTAAAATTCATAATAGAGCCGAATGGGCGGGGGGTCTACAGCCACCAATTTCTGATGGGAACGACCTTATTTGGTACACTGACGGATCCAAGACTGGATCCGGTACGGGCGCAGGCATTTATGCAAACGACTACTGTGGTAGTGTAAGTATGGGCAACTATGCGACTGTATTCCAAGCGGAAACCTACGCGATTATTGCCTGTGCACAGGAGATTATAGATAGACAGACCCAAGGTATGAATATCTATATATTAAGCGACAGTCAAGCAGCACTGAAGGCCCTTACGGCGCCTAAAGTAGACTCTAGACTAGTATTCAACGGCATCCAAGCTCTGAACAAACTTGGAAGGCGAAACAAAGTGCAACTGGTATGGATCCCAGGGCACGAGGGCTTCCTTGGCAATGAAAATGCAGATGAGCTTGCTAGAGGGGGTTCTACAAACAACTTTGTAGGACCAGAACCATTTGTAGGACTCTCACAAGGAACCATTAAAACAGCCATGAAAGAGCAAGTTAGATGGAAGCACCAGGAAGAGTGGAACAATCTAACGGGGCTCAGGCATTCAAAGCTCTTTATGCACGAAGTAGACTCGGGCTGGAGCAAAAAGCTTTGGAAATATAGCAAAAGACAACTCAAACTCATAACGGGGGTGTTTACGGGACACTTTGGGGTCAAAACTCTCTTGGCCAAAATGGGTCTTTCTGACAGCATATACTGTAGAATGTGTGGCGAGGAAGAAGAGACAATGAAACACTTGATGTGCGAATGTCATGCCCTCGCCAGACAAAGGATGAAAGATTTCGGAACTGGTTATCTAGAACCGAAGGAGGTCAAAACGTTACCGCTAGGGTCCATCCTCAAACATATTGAGTTGATAGAACAATCCCTGGGGTAGGCGAAACAGGGGGCAATTACACAAAAGATCCCAATGGGTCGAAGTGTATCCGTAAGGGCCCCGCAAATAAGATAAGATAAGTACACTGTAGTAAAACGAGGTTACCCACAATTTACTAAGCGAATAGTTAGGGTACATATACCTATGTGATAATCTCTATTTATCTTTGTAGTCCGTGGGCTAGTCGGTCTGAAATTAGAAAACGGTATAATTTGGGGGTACCAAGTGTCCTTTTTACAGTAGTTAGACATATTCATAAGGATGTTAAAAAAGTATGATAGACATCTCAAAGTGGTAGCTAATAGGCATACGGGCTATTTCAAGATTTCCGTTGTATGACAGGTATGATTAAAATTAGGAGGTACCAATTTTCCTTTTCACGGCAGTTAGGTAAGCTTATAAAAACGTCAAAAATGCAAGATTGCCATTTATAAGTGCTACCTAACAAAAATGAGGGCCAATCAAAGATGGTGGATCTCAAGTTTTACAAAATCAAGTACATCTCGAGAACTATTAAATATATCTAATTACTCTCTTGAACAAAATTAAAGGCATATCTGTAAGCTTCATATTTTGCATATACCGTCGGCTGAGAATGCAATTGTGCTATACGCCACTTGCCTTGGTTTAGAGGAGAGCGAAATGAAACAAAAAAAAATATTTCTTGGAATGTCTTATAATTTTGCAATATTTAACTTAACTGACACTTTAGTATATTAATTTACTATTTTTTGTTATATACAATTAATGTTTAACTTATAATAGTCATGAGATATAAGTAGTTTTACAATTGCCATATCCATTTTGGTAAGAAAATGTTTAACTTGCTATGTATGATATGACACAAAGTTATGGATGTGTCACAAAATGTTAGTGCAATGTCAAGAAAGGTAGACATTAAAAGCAATTGTTTATGCAAATAAAAGTTATTTTACGACTAGATTTATTTCAAGTCAAGACGATAATTTATATTTTATCTCGAATATGAAGACATAATTATTCACGTGAATACCTATGGTGCCAACATTGATTTCCAATATTTATGTGAATCATTTTTTTACTTTCTTGTATATAGGTACCATCTAATAGGTGACCTTCTCTATTTTGTGAAATGATAAGCTTTTCAACGATATCTAGTGCTAATGTAAAAAAACATCGATGAGAACAGCTTACAATACGTTTACTAATGAATGACATATTAACGTTATTATTTCTTATCAACGAATAATATTACAGTTTAAGTACCTAAATACACCGCTCTATAAATTAAAAGACATGTCATGTAATATGTACTTCAGGTAGTGACCGAGGCCTTCTGTGGCCAGGACTTGAATGGCATGGCATGGCAGGTAAACAGGAGGTCGCTGGATCAATTCCAGTCCTGGTCATAGGGGGTTCGGTCACTTTATCTGTAGTATAATATATGTTATTTCTTAGAATTTATGGTTAGGTACTCGTAATTATAAATATTACGTACTTATACCACCAACTTATTAAGATAAAAGCTTGAAGTATGAATGACATAAATCATTATAAATGAAACCTACCTTCTTTATTGTCATTTATCAAAAGAGAGGGTAGGTCAAAAAAAAATATCGAATCGATACAATCAAATCTACTAGTGGATTATGTCACAAAATGTTGATCGGTTAGTCGCTTGGCACACTGATAAATAGGCTGTTAACCGTAAATTTGTGTCATGTCCGGACATGGCACAATATTGTAATCACTATTTATTGCGGTTTGAGGATATGGCTCAAAAATATAGGTTTTTTAAAAAGATAAAATAAGAATTTTTAAAAATCGATTACTGTTATGAACTACAAAAAAAATATGCTATCAAGAACCATTAAAAACCGATTTTGCTTGAAAATGGATATGGCACAATTGCATTCTCAGCCGACGATACACCATATTGCTAAAACCAATCAATAATTAATTATGACCAAATTTATGAAAATTTGGTGATTTTGATTTTTTTTGTGTCGTGTTTTTACATAGTAGTCATGACGCTAGAAAAATTAAATATTTTTTCATAGATAGTGTATTTAATAAGCTTTAATTTGATGTATATAACTTGTTGGCGGTATTAAAAAAAAGACCCATAAAAAATATTTAAATGAATTGTAGTCATAATCCACCGTATACTTGGTGATTTAAGAGGCGATGGAAGTGCCACTTGTAAATAATAGTGCTTATTTCAAATAACCAAGATTAAAAAATATAAAAAACTTAAATTATTTTTTAAAGATAGTGTATTTAATAAGTTTTCATTTGATGTATAAATTATCCGGAACCGATGGCTAAAACACTATAGAAAAAACTAATTCCACTGTTCGATCACTAATGGACTTTTAATCTGTTTTTAAGAACTTTTGGAAGATACCTAGAACATTCTTTGATTTATTTCAAAAGCAACACAATACAAGTACTAGGTAAGTATGATATTTTTACAAATTAAGAGTAGGTAATTTCAATTAGTCGGATTTACCTCATCGTAGCATTTGCTCCGCATGACCTTACCCCCCACGGGATAGGCACCGCCAAGTGTGGGGGTCAGCATAAATGTAACGTTTGTTAACATTTTCAGAAATAAAATATTTGTATTTTCAATAGTTTATTACATTCTGAAAACTATTCGAATATCTCAAAATAAAAAACCGAATATTCGAATACCTGAACCTATCGAATATTTGCAAACCCTAAAACTACGTTATAGGGTGTCGCGGATATACGGCACGGACGCGCCCTTACCGCTGTATCTATGGCTCGAAATGGATTTGACCCAATTAACTGCGTCATAGTGTGAGGCAACGGCGCCTATTACCGTGGTAAACAAATATGAACACGGTTGTTTAATTGTTAACTTTTCTTTCTTGTTTTATCTTCAACATTTTACGGAAAAACTGGCCAAGAGCATGTCGGGCCATGCTCATCGTAGGGTTCGGTAGTTATTCAAAAATTGTTTAACCTTTCAGGTTCAAGTTAATATTCCTAGAAAGTTTTTATAAAGTTCTGCGTTTGAGATTTTTTTCATATTATATACCTAAGGAATTGGTTCAAAATTGGACACAATTTTGAAGCAAAAATTATTTTAGCTACCCCTATTAAGTTTTGAATACCTACCCAACAATATACCACATATTTAGGGTTGAAATTGAATAAAAAACGACTTCCCCTAATAAAATACTTTTACCCACATTTTATTTACCACTTTGTCGGAGTTATTGATTCACATATTGGTACCAAATTCCAGGTTTCTAGTGCTAACGGTCACTGAGATAATCCTCGGACGGACGGTCGGACTGACAGACAGACAGACAGACATGACGAAACAATAAGGGTTCCTAGTTGACTACGAAACCATTAGAACCAAGCAGAAAAGAAAGCGTATTTATTTTTCATACAACCTACAGATATTCACCATGGAAGCCACCGCTATAAATGATGGGAAAGCGTTATTAATATAAATGCCTGATCATAAATGCTTGTAGGCGGGATTCGTGTAGGATAAACTCCTAGCCTTTTCCGAGATTCAATATTCTATTAATAAGTTACTGCATTTGATTGAACGTGCTGCCAGCTATTAATACGAGTATTATTCTGGTGCTAATAAAAACTCCATTTTTATTCTAGATTAATACCTGACATTACTATTGAGAGAGTGAACACTTTATTTTAGTCTTTAATCTTAAAATAAACTCGATTTATCTAAAATGAGCTATATGATAAGTTGATAACCGCGTTAACCGTTATTATTCCTTTATCTACCTTTAAATGTGCGTCGAACTTCTAAGTACGCGCCAATTTATGTTTTTTATTTCGAGGATTTCAGCAACGTTACATTTTTTTTATTTTGTTACTGCATCATTCGATCTAATTGTAACTTGATCTTATATCTGGAAAACGCGACTTCGCAGGTTAACGAGTAAAACTTGGTCGCCCAGAGAGTGTGTAGCTAAGTTGCCAATCGCTAGCGCTCAGTATCGTAGTATTCTCCCTGTGTCACTATTTTTTATTAGTGCGACAAATACAGTTGCGTTTCATTAGCGATCGAACACAGGCATAGGAACAGGTTTTTTTAAGAAAAAACCTCTAAATATTAGCCCAACATTTTAAAATAGTTTATAATCTTTATGTAGCACTCAATATTTTATGTAAATAATTATTAACATCATATTTTTAAATTACTCCACTAATAAATAATTTTTTACACAGGTACCGCACTATTTTATACATATTTTATGTATGAAAAAAGTTATTTGAGCAGCAACACTGAGTATTCCTTTTAAAAATTCTACTTTTGGGCAATGTTTTCCCTGAAGGAAAACTCTGCTAGTTTGACGGTACCTACAAAGGCACGAAAAAAACATCCGTTCTTTTGTATGAAGAAAATACCGGTCTCCGAACCCTGATCGCGGCTACACACCCAGGTGGCTTATGATGGTCCCGTTTTATCTATTTACCGTGCTGCGCATCACTTTCGCACTTACATACTTGTTAGAACCTGACAGCAACCACGACAAACGATTAAACTAAGCGCTAGCGATTGGCATCTTGGCTAAGCACCCTGGTATTTTATAATTACTTGGGTAACAGTTGGTAGAGGAGCTCCTCGCACTTCCTCTTCTCCTCGAGGTAGTCTGAGGTCCGTTCTTCCACCAGCGCCTCCAGGTTGTTCGCGTATTGCTCCACCTGCGTCAGCAGCATGTCGAGACGCGTCGACGTCTCGCAGTCCCTGGACAAATGATAAACAACTGAATATCGTCGCTTGACAATAAATAGCTAATATTTTCTTCGGTTACGGCGAGGATTACACATGAAATAAATCTATGAAAACGGATAAAATCAGGAACTCAGGACGGAGTCATCCGCAGACCACGAACCCTGTAAAGTGTTCGAAACGTCGGAATGAAGTTAAAGGGTGTTTCTATCATTTCGTGCAAATTGGGAGAATTTGGGAGAATTTTTTATTTTCATTTTTTTGTTGTGGCAATGGTAAGACTTACGAAAAAGAAACATTAATCTATAATACATTTTCAATTGTACGCAAAATTAACCAATTTATGAACAAAAGATTTTTCCAAAAGAAATGGCAATGACGTATAGAATATGGGAATGAATATGCGATGTTGGTAATGACAGGTCAAAAAAAGAAATAACGTAGTCGAAAGTTTAAGTTTGAATTTTGAGATCTTTTAATGAATAACTTGTTATATTTGGAATATACCTACTGAAAATGTAGTTTTGAATATTACTTGTTACTTTCAACAGTCAGGTGCATGATAAAAAACGAGAATAGTAATTAACATAAGATGGTGGCAAGAAGTTAATACTGAAATTCATTACCATATTTTTTAGTTCATTACCATTCTCTTTAGTATGTTAACAGTAAATTACGGTAATGACAAGAATGGTAATGACTTTTCCTTACCTTTTGTAGATTAACTCTTTAAAAATAAATGCAATTGCAGGTCCATTCAACTTCACTAAGCATTCGAATAGAATATTCATTATTTAAGTATTCACAGTTCAATAAAACACTTAAAAATTTATATCAAAACAGTGCAGATGGTAATGAAAAAAAACTGTACCAAATCCAAAACTCCGCCGCGATATATTTTTTCATAAAAAAATGGCACACGTCCGTCTTGTTCACTGTTTACTAGCCGACTGAGGAGGGGATCGCGGTCAGAGGGAACTTCGTATAGAATAACATTTGCAATGCCTACTGGCCAATTCCGTTGTTGCAAACTATATTTATGGTAATGAAATTATTTTCTTGACAAAAAGATTTTGCTGCAGTGGATTTAAATATTCAGTGTTAAAACTGTTAAACCACTAAACTTTCATTCCCTTATAAATACTTCATCTAAATTAAGAGGTTGAATCAAAGTAGTACATGTAATAGTTATGCAATTCGCTCTCAAATCTGTAAATCTAGGTTCTGACCGGTGATGGTAATGAGTTTTTAGCATGTTTATATTTTATTTATATATTTTATGTTGCAATAATAGAATTAATTTTAGATGCTAAGTATACCTATGAACCTCACGCAACATATAAAAAATATTTGAAATGAATTTAGGAGTTAGTTTATTTTTTATTTCAGCAAACATAATATGATTTGCACGAAATGATAGAAACACCCTAAAATTAGTTAATATTAACGAATTTATCCGTTTTTCATAGTTTTATTTCAATAAATACCTACTTGAAATAAAGCTCGTGTCACAGTTCTGATTCAATAACGACATACGAGGCTGCTAAGAGTAGCTTCTGTGGTGAGTTTTGCTTGTCAACCGACGATATACAGGGTGATTGGTAGTTAGATGCAAAGCTTTAAGGTGAAGTAAGTATAGACCATTTAAGCAATTGTTGTCTTTGACGAAGTCTGACTTTTTTTTTATTATTTTTTTGGTGTTTTTAGCCAAAATACCCAAAAAAACATAACTTAAAATTATATTACATTAAAAACAAAGATATCAAAGTTGTGCCAAAAGGACCTCACTCAGCTTGTTGTCACGTAGTGCACTGCATGGCACACTACGCAACGTTGATTCACCGAGGCCCGAGATATACAGAGAAGATGGCACTATTTATCTAAGCCACCTTGCATAGTGACATTGTGATTATTACTAATGGTATATATTTAAAATTATTGATATGAGTGTGTCTACGTACATATTTATCTATATATATATATGTTTATCTACATAAATGCTGCTTAAGTCCGTACTTTTAGATATAATAGAGGTTAACATGACGTTCTCCTTATGTCATTGAATAGGATGAAAATATTAATACATTTGAGTGTACAACATCGCCTTTTTAAGCCCCCCGAGTACATACAAGTTTAGCTTACTTAAGGTTTTAGTTGTTTTGCACAAGATTATCCCTAAATATTTATTCATTTAAAGCCCTTTTCAAAAGACACTCCTTAACTTTACTGTGAAACTTGAATAAACTTAGTTTGTGATGAGTTACTTGATTACGGTATATTAAACTGGATTTAGTCTCAAATAGAGCAATTTCCTAGTTTACAATCTTCCAACTAACTTACCAACCCTCTGAGTAAGTGATAGGGTTACAGAATAGCTGCGGTTAGTTTCAGATAAATTTACCGAAGCGATATCTTGAACCCAATATCTTTTTATAAGGCATATAATAAGAAGATAAACGCTACCCGTGATTCAGTATTATACATTGAGCTGAAAATTATGTACAGTCACGGACTTTAATTGATAGGCCACTTGGCAATGGATGCAATTTGGTCGTGTAATATTATGGGTTCGGTATTTTTCGTTAGTAGGCACGATCACGACATGACCGATGTTCCCCGATGATACGTCAGTTAAATACGAATCTTTGTTGCGTCAAAATTTCAGTATGTCAAAACTAGTTGACATAATAAAAATTCCTTCGTCGACGAAAATTAAGGATTAGCCATCGCCCATTATTAGACGCTAGATGTCGTTGTTCCTAGATGAAACTGGATAACGACAGTTCTTCATAGATTTGTCTAAAACCGTTTAGTAATTTAATCACGTTTTCTTCAAATCGGATGCCATGATTTATCTGACATTAATAGGCGAGGTATTTTTTCAAGTCAAGATATTTATATAAATAGCCATATCATGTTATCGGGCAATTTTTGATTATTTTTTCATTGACAGAGACAAATGCTATTGCTGTCTTTTTTATAATTCGTCACAGCTCCTAGTTGACGTTAGTTGAATACTTATGTAACCTTTGTGGAATGGTAGATAGACATTTGACAGTCTATCTTAATCCTATAATCTGTCAGTAGCCATACAGATGTAGTGAGAAATGACTTGCCTTCGGAAACGTTCGTCAACGTCATGCTGTTTCAGTCTATCTCACTGAGACTGACAGTAATAGCTGTCATGCTACTTCAGTCAGACTCGGTGACACTGCCTGAAACAGCATGTGTTTACGAACGTTTCCGAAGGCAAGTAATTTCTCACTACACCTGTACAAATGTTTAATAGAGACTTGATAGTTTCTGACTGAAATTCTAACTTTGAAAAAATATCTGACAGTGACAGCCGTTAAAAGGAAAGAAAACGAAAATTCCTACATAGCAGCTTAGCAGTCAAATTACCATCTGGGCTCTGAAGTTAGATTGACGTCTCAAGACTAAAGCGGATGTTATAACGTAACTATAGTAACGTCAGCTTCCGGAAAAATATGGATCAATTATTATTGGTTAAACTTTTTCGTTATTATGTAACCATGGTAATGTTACCTTCCGAAGAAAACGCGAGCGGTCATTGGCTAACCGTAGCAACGCCGTAGTTCGGCCGAAGTCGTGATACCAGATTTGAATATGCACGGTAAACCCGCCATCTTGAAACGAAATATTTTTATATTTTGCGATTGAAAAGTCAAGTTAAGACATTTAATTGGCTCATCGAAACCACGCTTGAAATGATAACCTTTGCAGAAAACTACGCTAACATGGTGTTTGTGCCGAGTTGCTGACGAGCACCTCCGATAATACGTCATAGTTATAATTATAAAGCTAAGTGCATTGAATGTAATGTCAAGTTCGTCATTTAACATTTTAGTTAAGAGATTCGAACCTTAGTGACAGTTCATTAACGCACAATGATAAAGATAGAAATATAATTTTTGCTCTTCTATTATACGATGACTTTACTTCCTTTATTAGGATTTACGAGTAAAAGCGACTAAACCCGATTTGCATTACACGGCTAAAATACGCACAGTGACAAGTGGCTTATTTATCAATTAAAGTCCGTGACTGTACCTACCTGAAGTACAGGGAAAAAGCTGCCAAGATAATTAAGAAAAAAAAGCTATACTTCAGCATAACAGTACCGAACATACAATTTTAATCAAAGATGCATGTTCTAGAATTCACAATGGGCCTCTACGAACTCGATACATATCCGCGTGCAAGTCACTAAGATATTGGTTTAGTCCTGTGATCCTGTATGTATGTATGTCCCACTGCTGATTGGGCATACAGATTGCGCTGTAGTCCCCAAAGCGTGTTAAGGTCTTCACTTACATTTACGACGGCTAAATTCATTCGCAGAATTGTCCTTAATTACATATCTTCTTCTTCTCTCATTGCCTTTATTCCTATTTGGGGTCGGCCCCTCTAATACATTCTTGCCTAGTCTAGTAGACGGTTTTGGTTGTTTCTGGGTTTAATCCCAACGTCTTCTATCGTTGGCAATGGTTCTGATCCAGGTTCCTTAATTTTCCAGGTTCCTTAATAATAATCTTAATTTAAATTTAATCTTTAATCCAATTTTCCTTAATTACATATACTTAACAGTTTTTCAGTTTCTTGGAAATATAATTTTCTACTTAACAAGATTCATAACAACCCGGTTCAGTGAAAGCTCTCACACGAGGCAATTCAAAGCGCGGCATGAATAGCAGGGAATCATGAAGGCACGTGTCTAGCATACTCAACTCACACCTCATGTCTTGTGGGCTAACGCAATTATCTATATGCCTCTTTTTACATTTTGTCGTCTCTCGAAGTTACCCTGCGACCATATTTAAATAACATGGACGCCTAACGCCAGCTCAAAAATGCCCCCAAAAACAATTGTTCAATGAGGGTTTTCGATAATTTTTCTGCCACCAGGCGGCGCTTCGTACGCCCCTGGTCTCGACAGCTGTCAGATTCATACTATTCATAGGCACCTGGGCCTAAAATATTGAAATTCTATTTTATTTGGAAGAGAATTGATTTTGTAATGGATTACGACTAATACATGGTCGTCGAACTGAAGATTGAACTCTAAAACAGGCGCTCAAAGTCACTGGTATTCAAAATAATTACTATAACTTTGTTAATTTCATGAGAATTGACTTGGAACTATTTTATTTATTTAGTTTAGGTAACAATATGACTAAAGTAATGGTTTTCAGAATAAATAAACCTATAAATATGTTGAAAATTAAATGCGCGTATTTATTTTGACAGTTCGTTATAAGGTCGGCTCAGTGCTGCCATCTCACCTCCCCATAGCGGCAGAAAAAGTATCAAAACCCTCATTGTGCCAAGATGGGCACGACATATTAGCGCTTTTCTGAACACCGCGCATATTTCGGCGCAACGTCTTTGACAAATGATTATAGAATATAGCCAATCCAAACTTTGATTGACCAATCACAACTATTTTTATATGGCGGTTTAAGTTTTTATAGGTTGATATTGAAATTCATTACCGTGATGCATTGAAGAGGGGGTGACACTTGTCAACTAAAATTCAGGACCGTTTATGACAGGCAATTTAGTATGGCGTGCGGCTTCCATGTTTTATTTGTTCGCAGAAGTTACCCCTTTGCCTACGAGTGTACCAGAGTTGATATTACCTGACGATTTAAAGTATTATCAAACCGGAATCAGAAAGGGATTGAGAAGTACTGTTGACACAACAAATAACACTTAATTTACCTAGAAAAGAATTGTTTATAGATGTAGTGAGTGATTAATTAATCTATGGTCTGTAAGTCTCGGCACTTTAACTAGGAATATTTATGAATATAACTATGAATTTATCCTAAATTGACGTATACATACACTGTTGTGTCAACAGTACTTTCGAATCCCATTCTAATCGCGGTTTGATAATACATCTATATAAAATGTCGCAAAAGACACAAGCCTCGTACAGAAAATATACGCCATATCTGATAGACTATTTGAGCAATGCCTAAGTAACAAATCTTTTGTATGTTCGATTTAATAGGTCATTTTTGATGATAGTTTCAAAAGCCTCCTTTTGTGTGGCGTAAATCGTAACTTTTATAGGTTACACCTAGCTCTTATTTCAAAGACAAACGGGTCTTAATCGCGTAAACTTACGTTTAATTATATCCTGACGTTTCGAGCATGACGTTACACCCGTGGTCGCAGGCAGACCCCAGGCCCGGTGGTCAGGCTTTAAATCAATATACACCTAGCTCTACCTGTAAAAAGACTAAAGATACCTAACCTAAGACCTATGGCACAAGGATCAAAATCGTTAATATATTTTTGGAGTCGATCGTACATAAAATGTATATGTTTTTATTATTTTCCAATTCCAGTAATTGAAACCTGTTCTGAAAATACAACTACTTACCCATTCGTATTACTGAAGTTAAGATGGGGATCGCAGCTCGTTAAAACTGAATGATCACTTCAAGCCGTTCGCCATTATCATATTTGTCGATGCGTGAAGGGTTTTTTCACTTAAGCGGTTAAGCGTTTAGTGAATAATGAAAATATAAGTGTAATAATTTGGGAGGCTGCTAGGACTACGAAACGTACTATCTTTCAATGTAGAGTTTCTGTTATCGTCGCTACCACTTGAAATTGTCGACATATTTTCGCAGGATCACCTTTATAAATTACCTATCTATAAATTTCTCTTTGGTACAATTTTATTCATCTGATTACAAACATAAAGCCGTTAATCCTAATAAATGTTACTTTTTAGAAATCCACCTCAAATTGAAGTTATATCTAGAAAACTTCCCTAAAGCATCACTTTTATCAGTTGGGGTGTCAGCAATAAATTGTTACCCGCTCTTATCGTCATCTTAACAGCCACCTGATTCTGAGGGCACTTACTTGTTGATTCTGTGGATGTTTTCCTTGAGCGCTAAGAAGTCTGGCCTGTCGTCCTCAGGGACGGTCCAGGGTGGTTCTCCCGTGAGGGACTGTCTTGGTGACGCGGATAGCGGTGACGTGCCTCGGTGACGCATTTCTGCACTCCCTGTTAAAAAGAGTTTATTTTTTTATTGTTTAATATACTACCTAAATATTCATTTCTAACGATGAGAACTGATCCATATATCAAGCCACAGCTTTATCTATTAAAATACAAAGGCTCTCTATCAGAGAGAACCTATTGTCACCACCTTGCACCTTGATACTCTGTAACCACTTATTAGTTACTTATTTATATAAGTAATACTAAGTAACAATGTTGGGGATTGGGGATATCTGTAAATATAGTTCAGACCTTTAGTTTAAGGTAGTTTTATAAGATTTGTTGTAGTTTTTTATTTTATTTAGTTTTTCTTTTTTTTTGCAATTAGATGTAATTTTATATTATTGTTAAAGTTTTGTATAGCTATGTAAAAAATTGATTGAAAGGAAACTTGGAAAGAAAGGACGAATAAGTTATGTGTGTTATGGCGAATTATTTTATGCGTTTAATAAAGGCACCTAACGAAAGTACGGAAAAAATACTATATCACTAACCTACGTCAAACAATCATTTGTAATGTCAGAATTAGTAGGAACATTTTCGTTGTTACAAAATTAGACTTTAATAAAGTTAGTAAATAAATACTGACGTCTGTGTGACGTCAGACCTGTAACATGACCGTAACGTAAGCATTTAAAAAATCGTTGTCTGTTTGCTGACATTATGGATAACTGATGGTGAAGAGGATTAGGTTAGGTCAGTTTCTGCTATTTAGTCGATACAATTCTTGGTGGAAGTATTTAACAACAATATCGTCTACGTAAAATACGCCTTTGTAAAATAGATAGCTGTACAGTAACGTATAATTTTGGTAGTATCATCAAGAACTTACTTTCCTTTCACTTGTAAGTCACACAGTAATGATTGTACTAAGTTAGCTGCTACTGATTGGTATAGACTTACGCCCTTATTCATAAACGGCTCTTAACTTAGCTAGCCGATAAGTCTCGTTTGGCCCTTTCCGTCTTATCTCTATTTCTATAAGATTTATAGGGACAAAATGATACTTATCGGCTAGCTAAGTAGACGATTACGAATAAAGAGCGTATATCTCTAGAACTTATCCCAATGGATACAATAGCCAGGAGGCGTGTTTCAACTTTAAAACAAGAGTAATACGCCTGTTACATATAAATTTAGCGTTTCTGAATAGGTTTGTCTCTGAATCAACACTTGACTGTTACCCAAATGACTGGCTAGATTTCGTTACGTAGCTTTTCAAGTGTTAAACTACATTAGTCTAAATATACGTTAGGGCGCTGTTTGTACGTGCAAGCACAAAACTTTAGCAATTGTGTATTCGTTGAGCACATTACTAACTTTACTTTCAAGAGCATTACATTTCCCGCATTGTATAAATGTTCTCTTTGATAGACGCGAGTTAGTTTCCATGAATGTAGGCGAGCTTGGGCATGGAGTGTTCTAGATGCGGTCGGCACATGTAGATTAGGTAGTTGAAAAGTCGGTGAGCCAACTAATACAGTACCGGCCAATAATATATCACATATAGGTTTTTTTCACTACAACTTTTTTTTATATTTGTAAGTGTTTTCCACACTTTCCACCTTACAGCTATAGATAGTCTAGGCATAGGCCTTTCTACTTACTAGCGATGAAAAACCTTGGCATCATGTAGTGGTTTTTTCATTAAGAGCTTTTGCATAACATGGACATCGTAGTAAAATTATTATTTTTATACTGCCGATATTTTAGCAATATGCTGTGTCTCCTATTGTAATTCGCAATACTTAATTGCAGTATTCATCATTAAACTGTGCAAAAGTACCAAAATAATATGCTATCTACATGCCGAACATGTGCCGCTTACACGCTCATACAAAAAGTCACAAATGTGATACCTATATTATTGGCCGGTACTGTACAAGTGTACATTAGATGAGTCCAGGTTGATTGGAATACTTGAACGTAGTTGGACTGAAGTTATGTGTATAGGTACATTACAGTAGTGAGTCTAAAACTCACAAATAAATTATTTATTAAACCTATGTAGTTGTATTAGTGATGATACTAGCAAATGTTATTAGACAGCTGCACAGGTAACCATCCAATACTTTGACCTTTATAAACTATTCCAATAGTGTCTAAGTATATATACATAGGTACCCAGCACAGCAGACGGTCAAGTGTAGGCGGTCTCGACTACGTAGGTAGGTATGTATTATAAACGTTTTGAGCGTGAAGAACAAACCAAATTGTAATGACCTACCACGCCATCAACGTCTTAAAGTGTATTGGGTGCTGCAAATGCAATTGGCCTATTAACATATAAAATAGGCTGTAGGCCACGTTCACCGAAAAAGAAAAGCTTTGGAAAGATTAAGAAAGATTGCTAGTTACGTTAAATATGTTCTCCAATGTGGCCGCACAGCCGCACAGGCACACAGTAATCGCAGACGAGTGTGCAGTGCGGGTGCAATAATTCCGCTGTTGGAATCTGACATCGTGCTAAGAACAACCTGTTACAGTCAAGTTGAAGTTTGAACTTGACTTCAAACACAGCAGCACCGTAATAGCAGGCGAGCGTGCAGTGGGGATGCTGTGATTCCAACAGGAACTTGACGTAGTCGAATACGATACAAATACGACGCTAACATCATCGTGCTAACAACGATTGTTATATTTACATTTGAACTTGTCTTCCAGCACAGGCACGCAGTAGTCGCAGGCGAGCGTGCAGTGTGGACGCCGTGATTCCAACAGGGGGCTGATTGTTATAAGCTGGGGGCAGTTGTTATATTAAGTATAATTACGTTTGAACTTGTCTTCAAGCACCGCCGCGCAATAGTCGCAGGCGAGCGTGCAGTGTGGACGCCCTGATTCCAACAGGGGGCTGATTGTTATAAGCTGGGGCTGTTGTTATATTAGGTATAATTACGTTTGAACTTGTCTTCAAGCACCGCCGCGCAATAGTCGCAGGCGAGCGTGCAGTGTGGACGCCGTGATTCCAACAGGGAGCTGATTGTTATAAGCTGGGGGCTGTTGTTATATTAAGTATAATTACGTTTGAACTTGTCTTCAAGCACAGCCGCGCAATAGTCGCAGGCGAGCGTGCAGTGTGGACGCCGTGATTCCAACAGGGGCTGATTGTTATAAGCTGGGGGCTGTTGTTATATTAAGTACTAGCAGTTACCCGCGACTTCGCCCGCGTACTAACATCTATTCACTGCGTGTTAATGTTTTCCCGCGATTATCGCGCGTTTGCCTTAACCGATTTAAGTGTGGCAGATGGTGCTTTTACCCGTGGTTCGGCTACGTTCTATAAATTTTTATCACGGTCGTATTAAACTTAATGCCTAAATTCAAGATGGCGAACTTTTCTTGCAATTTTGACTTAAAATTCCATATGAAGAACTTTATTATCTCCAGGACCAGGGGTTTAGGCTGTGCGTGGATCTTTGTCAGGGAGCTTCTTCTTTTATGTATATAGATAGATAGATTATCAAATTCCATCCCATAACAGGGTAAGCGGTGTTAAACGTCCGCCTTGTTAGATTTTAAAATCGTTATTGTTTTCGTGAACAATGACTTGATAAACCGTGGAATCGATATCCATGTTGATTTTTACTGTTGGCCCTTTTTACAACATTCAAGGATTGATTTCTCAAAAACTTAAAACACGTCTTTACTCATTTATGTTTAGGGATACTCCTGTGAAATTTGGGATGAAATAGGTATTTTAATTGATCAAGTTTCGCCATACAAACCCTGGACCCCTATCACACCCCCTAGGGAGTGGATTTTGACCTAACCATTTTTAGAGCTTCCCTACACCCTCAAAGAAACCTACGCACTATATTTGAAATCTCTAGAACCATAAATGAACATGATATATAAATAAATAATAAAATTATATTGATATTTTTCGAAATTTACCCCATAACACGATAACCGTGTACATAGTATTTCATGTCCGCCGCGTTAAATTTTAAAATCGTTATTGTTTTCGTGATCTACGACTCGATAAAGTATAAAAACGATACCCGTCTTGATTCTTTCACTTCGTCACCCTTTTTAACTTTTTCAGGGGTTGAATTTTCAAAAAACCTTAAACATTCCTTTACTCAATTACTTTAAAGAATACTCTTGCGAAGTTTCGGATCAAATAGTTCAACTAATCTTATTTCGCCATACAAACTTTGGACCCCCATTTCAACCCCTTAGAAGGTGAATTTTGTAAAATCCTTTCTTAGTGCTCGTCTACACCATAAAAGGAACCTATGTGCCAAATTTGGAGTCTATAGGACCAGGGGTTTAGGCTGTGCGTGCATCTTTATAAGGGAGCTTCTTCTTTTATATATATAGATAATTACGTTTGAACTTGTCTTCAAGCACCGCCGCGCAATAGTCGCAGGCGAGCGTGCAGTGTGGACGCCGTGATTCCAACAGGGGGCTGATTGTTATAAGCTGGGGGCTGTTGTTATATTAAGTATAATTACGTTTGAACTTGTCTTCAAGCACAGCCGCGCAATAGTCGCAGGCGAGCGTGCAGTGTGGACGCCGTGATTCCAATAGGGGGCTGATTGTTATAAGCTGGGGGCTGTTGTTATATTAAGTATAATTACGTTTGAACTTGTCTTCAAGCACAGCCGCGCAATAGTCGCAGGCGAGCGTGCAGTGTGGACGCCGTGACTCGAGAAGGGGGCTGACGGCGCGGCGCGGGCTCGGAGAGTCCGCGCCGCCGGGTGGCACCAGCGACATATCGTCCTGTGGACAAAATATAAATTTAAATATTGGTTGTGGTTGTATTCTGGCCATTTTTCCGCAACTCGACATCAAACGTGCCTATTTTGCGTGGTCCCAACGCTGGCCTAGTACTTGTTGGGGACTTCACATACACCCTTGAATTTCTTCGCAGGTGCATGTCGGTTTCCTCACGATGTTTTCCTTCACCGCAAAGCACTTGTGAATATCAAATGATATTTCGTACATATTTAAGTTTATGAAAAACTCATTGGTACGAGCCGGGGATCGAACTCACGACCGCTGCGTAGCAGCCGTGCGTTTTACCGCTAGGCCACAAGCGCTTTTAATTTCACGACATGTTAATTCGAGTGTAAGTATCTTAATTTAAATATTATAACGATACTTGCATAAAATAATGACATGGGAAAACCTTACACAAATCGACCTAGTCACATAGTCACATTAAGTTCAACTTTTAATCAAAGTATTTTGATATCAAAACTCTGACATAACAGCCATTTTTTGTACTAAAAAGATGAAACAAAGCAAAAATAAATAGGTATGTAAGTATTTTAACAAAATACTTGAAAGGTCACTTGGTACGACTTTTAGGATAGATAGGTATGTACCGATCATTGACTTTAATTATAATATTTGAAATATCAATTTTGAGGCACATTATTAATGTTTATGAAGGGGATCACAGCAGGTGTGTAGGCTAAATACTAGATAATTTCAATAAATTTTGTATTATTTAGGTATTTTTTAATTAATTTAATGGTTTTTAGCGTAATTTATTATCTTGAATAAATAAATAAAATTAAAAAAAAAATAAATTGATTTAAACTTTCAGGACAATTACTCATATTTAATTATTTTAACAATAAACGGGTCTTAGCGAGAACGTGTGCTTGACTTACTTAAAATTTCTGAAAAGAAAGTTCGCAAGCTCTTTAGCGCCACTTACAGTTTCTAAACTTTAGAACTAGAAAATTGAGCGGAAACGAACAATTACTGGTACATACCTACAGAAGCGCTAGGCATAGACAACTGACGAATATCTTAACAACAACTAACTTTAAACTTAGTAAAGAAGATAACTGAATCGAGCTCAGCTAAACGCGTTTGCTCGTCGTAAATATACATCGAAATCTTAAATGTTCTGAAAAGATTTATTTTATTGCGGCCTAAATTTTAGTCTCAGAAGTATTCATAGTCTTTCACCACGATAACTACACGAAATACTTTTATCGTAATACATAACACATAACGCAAATATCGATTAAGCACTAAGCGTTTTATAACGCATTTATTTAACTATCTATCGTTTAATTCTTCTGGTTTAATATACCTTCACTAACAAAAAGTCAAATGGATAATTCAAATATAGGTACACTTGGGTTAAAAATTGCATGGACAGTTTATGAATGAATTCATTCTGAACGTCACTGTACCTATCTTAATAATATGTATCTATATTGGATGTAAATATAATGCTCATTAATTATTAACACCCTAATTAATAAACATATTCAAGATGCGATAACTTATGTATCATAATAAATAATTGTTAGTAAATATTTTACATACTCATTCAGTATATTATTATATGTATTGATATAGTAAGACCGCCTTGTAATAACTAAACGACAAAGTATATGTAGTTCAGAAAACTAGAGCAGCCATAAAATGTTAACAACCGCAATTTTATTTAATCGCTGTTCAGAGTGTCCACGTCACACGATGCAGTAACTTTAGAAATGAAAACTACCTACTCGATTAGGTCGTTCTCATTTTAAAATTGAAACGTCAAAAACCTGCCAGCTAAAAATGTCGTACCCTTGTGTTACCACAGCCTAATTTAGTCCACTGGACATGGGCCTCTCCTACCTATGTATATGGATGCATTAGGAGGTAATATGATTGCCACGATGGGGAAGCGGATTGGCGATCCAAGTAGTGTGTCGAATAGGGCCAAGAGGGCTAATATGCTTAGCCAAGTTCCTCTCAGTCATTCTTCCATATTACTACGACAAAGACGTTAGCTGCCTTTCGTTTACGACTGGCGACTATGCGTAAGCGATTGGCAACTTGTCTAAGCACCCAGGGCTCCATTTCTGGAACTGTATTAAACTATTTTAGCGACCGTACTGTCCACTAATACGAGACCATGGCAACACACTAATAATAATCTTGTATAATTCGTGAAATGAATACGGTAATTTTCAATCAGTTAAAATATATCAGCACTATTAGTTGTGATGTAACAGGCTCAAGCGAGCGAAGCACAAAGGTAATACGATGCGGTTGCAAGGGGGCCACGTCACCGCTCCTCCGGGAATCGCTCGTCTCTAGCTCTTCTCTATCACAGTATTGATGAACTTTCGAGAAATTGGAATTACATCTTGTAGTATCTATCATTATTTTTTATTACAAAAAGTAATACGAGCTTAAGTCTTCGCAATCAGGCTTATTATTAGATAATGACAGCACAATAGCTTAAAAGTCATACAAATATGGATTTCCTGTGAGATTATCTATAATATTAATACAATATGATATATCCAAGGCAAATACATATTCTTCATAATTTATATAAAACATAACATCACATCATCAACCTATATCAGTCCACTGCTAGCTTCTCCTTAATCTATGCGTATTTACGCATTATAAGAAGATTTTGCCTATAATCACCACGCTGGACAAGCGGGCTGGCAATCGTAGTAGTGGGTCCACTATGATTACTATAAGGAGTAGCTAAAAATACAATTTAGGCGAACGGAAGTTCTATACTACAACAGTGACTTCATGTACTATGGCTATGGCAGTTTACGTTTGTACATAGTAGATCGTATATGGCATAGACGACCGTCGTAGGAATCATCAAATGAAAGTTACGTCCATCGCTCTTGGAAAATATAAGAACCTATTTCATTTAGTACCTAGTGTTTTAAAATATATATTTTTCGTTAGTATCTGAGTATGGGGTGTACATTTCTAAGATAATTTTGTTAAGGTTATGGTGAAGATGGCTACTTGAGTATAGTAGTAGTATATTTAATTAATTGTTTTATTACTTAATTTTAACTTGTTACTGTTAATTTTCGGTTACTTCAACAATACTTTCCCTCTTCAGCAGCGCTTGTCATAGTCACATTGTATCTCTAATGAACGCTGTCGCCCCTTTGCCACGATCAAAGGCTTTGTGTATTTATGCCTTTAATTTTATGTAACAAAACACGCTTTTATGTTCACAATATTTTACTTGTTATGACATGTATTTTACTCCACATAGACGGATTTGTATAAGAACAAAGAAACGCTCGATGTGATTTTCGAAGTTAGGTATCCACTTTAGCTAGGTATGTAACTACGTATTTGTGTGAAAATGAATACCTTAGATAAAATTTGAAAGTAGATTTCAAAGTAGGTAACCTACCTAAGAAATTATTACATTTTCAAAATTTTGCAACCGAGGTTGCCTAGAATATAAAATTATAACTAAAGTAGCCTTTCATAATAATATGCTGTTTCATAATAATATACATAAAACTATTTTAGCATTTATATCACCTTTTAAGTATATTAATTAATTTGACTAAATCCCAGCGTTTCGAACAATTTACAGGGTTCGTGGTATGGCTGACTGACAATGGAGGAAGTACCTCTGTTCTTAATGAAGAATATCACACCGATAACGAAATTCTAACGACCATTAAGTACATGTAGTTTGTTATGTTAACATTATGCCCATGCCATGTTTGTTCATTTACGGTTTTTGGTCATGTTATGTATACAAACTTGAACTGTATTGACTTTTATTCTATGTATATAAAATTTTGGGCCCTCATTCCATAAACATGGCCTAAGGTTCAACTGATCTCAATAACAAACCCTAAAAGAAAATAAATCTGCAAGTGCTTGACCCTTCCTCGAAGCCATATTTCTTTATGTAAATCTAAGACTCACAAAATTACTAAGCTTCCTTTGTTCTCAAGTGAAAGTGCCAATACCGAATAATACGGAATATAGAAGTTTGCCTCGCTATAATCACGTCGTCTAGACAAGCAACAAACATCTATTCGGACATTTCTTTCAGCTGCAATTTAAATGAGTGAGAAAAGTATATGTTTAAACCTGCAAAACTTCGAAAAACTCTGTATATTTAGTTAAATCCTATAAAAATTGTTCTGTATTTAAGTAAATAAGTATTTAAAGATGCATTGAAAAAATATGTATTAAGATTTTGCTAGTACATTCATATTCCCTATTTATTTATTTAACAAGACAATAAAATCACACAAATAAATGTAGATACTTAAAATAAAATTACTTAAGAAATCGCTACTGACATATTTATAGCCTATCAAGCAATATTTATTTACCTACGCGGGAAATTCGCCTGTAGGCGTGTTACATACGTCATTTGTAAATTGTAAACATAAAATATGTTTTCAAGCTCAGAATAAAACCTACATAAACTATACATTATAGATCACAAGCTTAGATACTTAGATACCCATAAATAAAAGAAAACCGTTTTCCCAAGTTGTTATTTCCGCACAAAAGTAACATCAACATCAATAGAAACTCTCAGTAAGCTGTAGATGGAGTAAACAATTGATGCTTCTATTCTTTTGTTCAACGGTAGAAATACAAACTGTAAGGTTTCGATTACAAAATGACGAAAAATGGAGTCCGTTTGAGGACAGTTTAATTAAAACTTGTGTAAACTATGCGCGACTCCGAGAGCAGGACAAAGGGAGGTGTCCGTTGTAATTGCTAGTTAGCATTGCGTGTTATAACTATACCCAATACCCATCGACCCGATCCCCTTTGAGGACGGGTCAGAGTGCTATCGGTTTTTTCACGTTCAAAGATTTTTTCGTGCAATGCAGCGATTGATTGGGCGTTTGCGAGATTTGATTCGTATGTGAATCTTGTTACAAGATCCGATGCTTGCAATTTACAATCCGATGTTTACAGAATACGAAGTTGTGACCAACTGTATCACTAATGGTATATTGAAATTTGGAAAGGATGTAGTTGAAGTCCTGAAGAAGAATATAAGATGATAGAAGCGTCCATGTTACGCCTCGCCTGTCGGTTCTCGTAGAGATTTAAACTCGGACACACGTCTCCACAGAACTTCTATTCTGGCATTTCCGTGAGAAGAAATTCAGAAAAAAGAAAGTTAGCTACATATTTTTTTTTTGTAGGAAACAAGCAATTTTGGTCCTAATAGGCGAAAACCTTTTTTTTTTCATCATTTATTTAAACTTTATTGCACAAAACAAAGAAAATTGTACAAATGGCGGACTTAATGCTAAAAGGCATTCTCTACCAGTCAACCATTGGGCCAAACAGAGACATTTTAGTTGGTGCTCAACTCGAATAATTATTAAAGATATAGTAATACCAAATGACTATAACAATACCTACAATTACATACTATTACTTATATAATAATTAAATAAACTAATACATATTTTATTTTAATATTCAATATCAGAAATTGACGGAGGAAACTATTTAAATTCGTCTTCAAGAAGATGCTTGCGGAGCAGTCGTTTGAAAATGTGTTTGCTTGGGGCTTGTCGAATAGGGAGAGGTAGCGAGTTCCACAGACGGATTGCCTGAACGACGAAAGAGTTGGTCATAAATCCTGTACGATGAAAAGGAATTGCAAGCTTAAGTGATCGAGAAGAACGAAGTTCGCAACCAGGACGGGGAGTGTCGAAAATAAATTTGTTTTTGAGATATTCTGGAGTAAAAGGATCGAATAAGATGGTAAATAATAGACACAATACACGAAGAGACCTACGGCGACGGATAGAAAGCCAGTTAAGTTGGCGGCGATAGAAAGACACGTGATCGTATTTACGAAGACCATAGATGAAGCGTATGCCGTTGTTGAGAAGACGGTCAAGCTTGTTGAGGTGCTCCTGCGAGATATTAGTACAACAAACATCTGCATAGTCAAGAACTGGCAATACAAGAGCCTGCACTAGTAGTTTTTTGTACCTACTGGAAGAAAATTCTTGTATTTGTACAAATTACGCAGTGTTGCAGAAACTTTCCGACTTACTTCAGACACTTGGCTATGCCAGGAAAGACTTGAATCTAACACAAGGCCTAGATCCTTAACTTGGCTAGAAACAGGAATTGTGGTCCCATCAAAACGGATCGGCATGACGGATATGGCATCCAGGCCAGCAAGTTGCCTCTGGCTTCCTATAATTATGGCCTCGCACTTCGTCGGATTAACACTAATGCCAAAACTATTGGACCATTCCGCTATGTGATCTAAGTCGTCATTTATAAGAGAAATAGCATGGTTTATGTTATCGACAGAAGCTTGGGCATACAGCTGTAGATCGTCTGCATACAAATGGTAAGAACATCTGATAAAAGAGGTAATCTGGTTAATAAAAACAGAGAATAAAAGAGGAGAAAGTATCCCACCTTGCGGAACACCTGTGCTCAGATCGCACCAAGCAGATAGAGAACGATTAGCTCTCACTGCCTGAACACGGTCAGAGAGGTACGACGCAAACCACTCGATCACTTTAGATGAGACCTTAAGATGGGTGAGAGTGGCAACGAGAAGGTCATGGTCAACCGCGTTGAAGGCATTCGAGAAATCAATAAGTACCAGCACCGTGACCTTAGAATTTTCCATGCCCTTTCTAACGTCTTCAAGAACACTAAGAAGTGCGGTGGTGGTACTGTGTCCCGATCGAAATCCCCATTGATATACAGAGAGCAAGTTATTTTTATGGATGAATTTGGATATCTGTTTATGAGCTGCTGCCTCAAGAATTTTTGAGAGAAATGGCAAAATAGAAATGGGACGAAAATGAGTAGGTAAACAGGGGTTTGATATCTTTGCAAAAGGGATTACAAATGCCTTACGCCAACAAGAGGGAAAGGTCCCCGATAATAATGAGGTGTTTATAATGTGAGAAATTATAGGCAGAATAAAATCGAGAACAAGGGTGACCATAACTCTACTCACTTCATCATGTCCGACAGCTGAAGATCTCACCGACATGATAATCTTTCTGATCTCATCATCAGTGTAAACACTTTCACAAGGCCCGGCCACGACATTGGTCTAAGGCGACCAGCGGCGTGCGAAACCATGAGTTGGAGCGGGATGCCGCTATGGGTACTCCCTCTCGCACGTATGGTTTTCCGCTAAGCCGGTCGCCTTAGACCAATGTCGTGGCCGCGGCATCAGATAGTGTGTTAGGTGGTTACAAAATTGAAAGTGTTGAGACATAAAAAGTAACTTATAAAAGATGTAGGCAATATTTATGAAGTCTATTTCGTCTTTTCTATATAGAATCAAGAACACATGATTCCGAGTAGGAAAAACAATAGATTTACCTTAGAAAAAGAGTAAATTCTTTTCTCACGAAATTAACCATTTATTCCACTAACGTGTTATCACCTCGATGTGAAACGCGGTCTGAAATTTCCATAAGCCAGTAAATGTAAATCCGCCTGCGGTCGGGGCCCATAACGTGTTATACTTTGCATAAGAGTAGGAATGGCTTCCTACGGGAATAGATCTGATGGCAATGCAGAATTCTTTAGTTCTACTTGTTGTCACACCTTTCTTATATCCTGAACTAGATTTTCTGGATATACAATCCATGAGGAAAGGGAAAATTTTCGGATTTACGACCAAATTTGAAGTTAAAAATGACGTAAGTATAAGTTTGCCGGATACCGTCTATTTTGAAAGAAATTTTTTTTTAACCTTTTTTGACCGCTAGGCAATGATAAACGTATTTTAGGAAACGATTTTCTTACTGTGTTTTTTTTTTTTTATTTATTAGTCTTGTCACACTTAATTGACAAATGGAAAATCTCTCTTGCTTGCATGCATTGTGGGAGTAATATAACTATATTTTGACTTAAAACCTTTTTTTCTAACAAGTGTGACGTAAAACATTATAATATATGCATCACAGTCGGTAAGCGGAATACTAACTCGAGTCATTAAAAGCCCGCCGCCTACGGCATCGGGCTTCTATCACTCTCGTTAGTAATAGCGTAATTACCTCCCTAGATGCACTATGTACTTTTTCATCACACTTGCTGTGATCAAAAACATTGTATGCATCACGGTCAGTAAGCGGAATACTAACTCGAGTCATTAAAAGCCCTCCGCCTACGGCGTCGTGTTTCTAACACTCTCGTTAGTAGTTAATTCCATACTTACCTCCCTTGATGCACAATGCACTATTAATTACTTGGCATATATAAAAAAGTGTGAATAATTATCAATCTCATTGCATTGCTCTACAAGGTGCCCATGAGGAAAGGAAAATAGTAAATTATCTACGATAAAATGTTTATTTCAAGTTCTCGTCAAATCTGCAAAAAAAATGTTTTGGTATTTTAGGGAGATAAAAACTATATCTTAACCAGGTTGAGTGTCTTTGTTGTATGAATTGTCTGTCTGTTATGTAAATAAGTAAAGGTACCTACTTTTAAACTGGCCTATAAATTAAACTAACTTTAATTTTGTTTTCAAAACTACAATTTATGTACACATAATAAATCCGCTGCAGGCTTCGTCAAGATGCTACAAAATGGAATCGGCAACAAGCTTCGTCATACTCACCAATGGCAATATCCGCAACAGGCTTCGTCATTACAACACAAAAACTTTTAAATATTAAGTCTAACTACTTTTTTGGTACGCATCCCTAAACGCGGTATCTGCACGTAACTGCAGCCGAGGTATATTTTAGTTCTTACATTTACATTTCCCTCACATGCCTGGCACCTAGGAAGCTGCTGCTAACCTTGCTTGAAACTGAATCGAAATTGCATTTTTGTAACAGCCGTCTATCTTATATTGCATTCAAGTTGGTATAAATAAATAATTTTGAAACACAGACAAGTCTACAAATAATAGTAAAGGGCATTTCTCCGAGCGTTTCAACCGCCGTGACTTCGGAGGCAACATTATTACCCGATTTCCATGGGTATCTCATTTTTTTTAATATATTGACAGATTGGCAATTACGTCTACCAAGATATCCAAAAGTTCTTGCTTCTCTCACGGGATTCGTGTGATAAGGCTGCCACCGAAGTCACGGCGGTTGAAACGCTCGGACAAATGCCCTAAATATGTATAGATTACCTATAGATTTAACTTTGTCATCGGCACGTCAAAAATAAATAGCGTGCTACCAACGCCAAGCTATAAATTGTACGTAAACAACTATCAACTTTACATTGTCAAACTTTATTTAGAATTAATTTTGTGACTTGATGCTGATTAATTGGCGGCGAAAAGGGTAAAAGAAATAATCGTAACAGAACGGGTTCAACTATTATTGTCCATTGAATGGACTGATATTTGAAAACGTTTGACTACTTCACAAAGATTAAGATTGGCAATATCTAATATATCTATTAGTAAGGCACAGCCACTGGCAATAATATTTGACACAACGAAGGCCGCAAAACACTTTGTTATAAATTACGATGAAATCTCAACTCATCCAAAATCATAAAGTGGGTAGTCAAAATATAGAAAACTAAGTAAACACCGCCATTTCGTAGCCTCATAAGTTCCTGAATGTCTATGTGGTAAATTTATTTTACAGACTTACGAAATCGATACGTCTGTAAATACATTACATACACGCTTTTTATTGATTTCCGTTAAAATAAAGGGAAGCTAAATAAGCATACGTCGCACTCTAGCGGGCAGTTTCGTGGCAACGTAAGGTTTACAAAAAAAATCTTAACTTACGAGTATTAAAATGTATTTAGTATTTGTAACAGTTTATTTGAATTCGTTGGAAAGAAGCAAAACGTATATTCGCTATAGCCTGCGTAGAAGAGGAAGTGAAGTTTATTCATACACAATTAAACATTTCTCCGAGATAAAAAATAACATACAACTTTTTCAAAATTCGAATTTGCCAATGCAGTCTTCCTTTAATGTAATACATAAGATGATGAATAAATTGTCAAAAGTACGCCTGCACCCTAAAGGAAAACAAGTATATCTGAAATTACAAAGTGTCTTAAAATCGAATCCCGGGAATCGACACTAAAAATTATAAATAGTCTAATTTAAAACGAAGAGGTTGAGACTACAAATAATGTTAACCAAAACACACTTCATTGACCGTTGACCGCCGGCAATTTAGAAAAAATATTAATAATATATTCGCATAACATATCTACTTAAGTAAATTAAATATTTCAGATACTAGTCAATTGTATTTTTATTTCAAATTGAATGAATACTAAAAAATAATAAGTTACTAACATACTACCTTAGTTTCTAAGATATTTAGAATTGTACATTATAAATACTAGGTACCAAATACTAAGTACAAATACTTCTGCTTATTTGAAAATGAATTGATGTATTTGTGAACCTTATCTATCATTTTGACAAGCCACCCAAATGCCCGCTGGAGTGCGACGTATGTAAATAAGTTAAGAACAATCTATTTCTCTACGAAACTAGTGTCTTAACTCTTACTGTTATAGAGTTATTGAAAAAATAAGTTGAATGACTGAACAAATAAGTGTGTTGCAACCTTTAAGTAATTAATACATCCTGTGGCCTATTTCACCATAATTAGAAGTGTGACAATTGTAAAATATCACTGTTACTGACGTCACAGGCCTCCGTAGGCTACGGCTACCACTTACTATCGGACGGTCCATGTGCTTGTTCGCCACCAACATAAAATTATTACTAATAACGTTATTAAATTGTTAATAAACTACTTTTTATTTTCCGAAACCCGTGACAATTGTCGCAAGGTTTAGTACAATTCTCATTCAATCTTGACATTAGGTTCTACATATGTCGGAATTTCGCTACAATTGTCGTGTTTTTTGTGACAATTGTAATTTTGCGTCCCAAAAAAGTAGTTATTTACTGCTGATTTATTAAAGTTCCAGCACTAAATTTTATGTTAGTGGCAAACAAACGCACGGTCCTTCCGATAGTAAACGGTAACTGTAGCCTATAGACGCCCTAGATTGGAGGAACAATAAATTTACAATTGTAGCACTTGTCAATATGGTGAAATTGGGGCCTGATGTTACTTATTTTGACATGTGCCATCAGTCACCCTGAGATCTAAGAATAAGATCTGGATAAGGGTCTCTCACACTTGCCATTTCAATTATTATGTATGAAAACGACAAAAAAATATATTTTGTACGAAATTCAGCAAAAGCCAATATATCAGACAACTTCTATTAATGTCCCAAGTAACCTGTCCAATTTAACAGAAATATAAAATAACGCCCTGCATGTAGATCACCATTATTTCTATTATATTATAGTACCTGTATCAGAAACTAGATAACTTCTTTTAAGGCACAGATCTTTTATGAATCAGAAATCCAAGCCGGGTGGCGTTATCAACGCGCAGCATTCCTTCTCGTCGGGTTCAATCAAGGATTAAATCCCTTCGCCTGGCTCCCGGAATTGTATCCGCCTACCCTCGCCGTACGCGTGCCTAAGTGACAAGTGTTGAATGCTTGAGAATCTTAACATTTTTCACTGAGTATAACAACAACAAAGGCAGCATCTGCCTTTGTTCGGGACACTATTTTTAGTCTTAATAATGCATAGGTTGATTGCATAACCTGTAATGAAGAATGCAATTCTTGGAAATACCATGTACACTTTACAAAAATTATACTACTTTCTACATGTTTCCGCCATACAAATTTAGCTACTTTTGAAATAAGCACCAATTTTGAAGGGATGAATATGACAGTCGTAGGGTTTCGCTTGCGAATACGTGTGCTACTATAACCTACCTTGTTGTACAATTCATGAGTTATGAGTACCTATTCGATTCTGTGCAGAAAGTGACGGAACAGAATGGCTTTATGCCATCAATATGACCATTAAAATAAAATACCCATGGAATATAACATTATCTGCCAAGCCGCTACTCGCCACTGCCTCAACACGTCTCCACTTTCATCTCTGTTCGGAATTAATTCACAATAACATGCAAGCCGCGTCGCTTCAAGGAATTACATCATCGTCGAGTTCTATCAAATTTCGGTTGTAGGAAGCTAAAGGCCGACGTCGGTGATGCACAGTCTCTCACTATTATTTTTTATTATATATTATTTTTTATTAAAAGAAATCAAACAAAACTGTCAGATTTCGTCAAAGACAACTATGGCTTAAATGGTACGAAATGGTGTATACTTACTTCACCTTAAAGCTTCGCATCGGTTTGCCAATCACCCGGTAGGTATAGTATTATTTCTGTTCATATACTTGTGGTCAAGTAAAACAGTAGACCAACCGCGAACTTGGAAGTTCGCAAGTTTGAGCAGTCATATCTGTCACAATAGTGATAACAAGTGATACCTTTAATGGAGCCAGTCACACAATTCGAAATTTGCTAATTTGGAAGTTCGCGTTAGTATCAAGATCAGTGTGTAAATATTCATAAAAATGTTAAATGTTCATATTTAGAAAAAAAATTCAACCATTTGGCGCTATAAACATAAAGTCCCGGCTTATATTTATTTACTTTTACCCCGTCATTCAAAGCTCCGGTATTTTATGTTTCCTTAATGCCTTCGCGATATTTCAGCGAAAGAAGCCATTAGAGAAGCTCACCACGTTCGTAATTACTGTAACATGTAAAGCCTACACAACTCTTCTTCCGTGAAATCTTGTAACCGGTGAATATTAGTATTTTATTTTTGTTCTGATTCAAATTACCCATAAATACATTCTTACTCATAGCTATTATTTTTTACATTTTAATAACAACATAATAAAATTACGAAAATTCGTAATTTGAAAGTTTATCCTCGTGCAAATAAATATTGTCGATGTTATAGCAGCACAGGTTTTTCATTTGCAGTTTTCTATTATATTAATACATTTTTTATCATTGATTTTATTCAACAAACTTTACTTTATTGTAAATAAATAAAAACAATCAATTTGCCAATCTACATCAAAATTGCTTATTTACTTATGTCTAAATTAATCTCACAGAAACTAAGTCAACGAATTCTGATGGAAATTAGGGCATGCAAACCGGTTTTTATTTGTACGAGGTTACGGAGAATAACCGGTTTTCCATACATTCTAAAATCGGTTTACATTCCCTATTTGAAATAAATACTTCCTTGATTTCCATTATAATTACAAACTTTTATTTTGTAATATTTAGGTACCTGTCACAATGTTTGTCGTTCATTCAATATTGCTGTTAAATTTGACCCACTTCCTGGTTACCGGTTGAGCTAAAATGTTGTGCACATAGCATAGTACAACATACAAGACAATGGAACACCTATGATTATATCATAACATGAAACTAGTCGGAAGATGACCACAGGAACTAGGAAACGAAGCAATGTAACCCTATCAAATCGGTTAGACTCGCCTCAAATTTAGATTATAGGAATAGGTAAAAAGAATCGGCGATACTTAAAAGCTTCTATAACAAAATATTTTTTGCCAAAAAGATTATAACATTGACATCTTCATAATAGTACATTGTTCATATAGGGAGGTAAGTACGGTATTAAATGCTAATGAGAATGTTAGAAGCCCGACGCCGTAGGCGGAGAGCTTTTAATGACTCGAGTTAATATGCCTCTAACCGACCGTGATGCATGTTTTTCATCACACTTGCGGACAAAAAATAAGTTATAAAAGAAAATATATTTTTTATAGAAGTTAAATTCCCTAGGAAATGTCACTTTTCTATTACTCCAGCTATGCATGCAAGCAATGGCGCGCTTAGAAAGCAAGCGTGATGAAAAATATGATTAACTATGCATCTAATACTGAAATCACGTGTCGCCGAAACCCCAATCTTACTTGCCAAAGTTGTAATCAAACTTATGGAGGCACACTCAAGATTTTTCATCGTTCATTCTGCCATGCTGAATCCTAAGTACCTCATTATTTTATTACGCTCAGCCGTAAACTCTCGATCTTACCTTTTCTGTGCATTTACTTAGCAATAAAAGTTTTTTAATTTAACAAATCCTTGTATTTCAATAAGTTAGCAATTTTGAATATTGCCTCTAAAGCCGTGTCTAAAATGCGTCTCATGAGCGCTCAGATCTTTTTAACCAACCTAGAGTAGATAATTTCTCATAATTACTAGCTTTTACGAAAGTTACTGCTATTTACTTAACCCTTATCAAGGCAGAGGCAACTTAGTGACCACAAACAACTCGAAGAACCAGAGAAAGGACATGCCATTTTTGACCTGTGAGCCTTGATGAGGGTTCACTGCTAAGGAACTAGGTATGAGTAGACTTATTTCTGAAGTCTCTCGACTATTCTTCTTGACTTTTTTCAGTCCCCCGTACCTACTCAAAGTTTTTTGCCCTTTTTTAAACGATCAGACTCACGCTATATTTTAACTATTAAACTTTTTTTGTGATACTTTTTTGGTAGTTAGTTGGTATTTTACTCGGCAGTTCGAGTAATTTCATCATACCTGAAAATCACTTGTTATGTGAATATTAAGTACTTACCTACATTATTACTCGTACATTTGTGAGTGAGTCTAGTATAACGTCCCAATTTGTCGTTTGCCATAAAGCCGCTTTGTCAGTTTATTCATATGAAGATACAAGGAAATCTCAGGTAAGCGACAAAGTGGGATGATTTACTAAAAACGAACATATTTCATTACCGATTAAGGATTGTTACTATTGTTACGTTCCTTGAATTACTCAGTACCTGCTGCCTCCCGGAAAAGCCTCAACTATCCCGCGATAAATTAAGCCTTAGAACCAAATTCCCAGAAACATGCCTACCTCATGTGAGTCAATGTGTATGTACATATACAATAAGGGTCAGTCTCCTTTAGCAATACTTTATGATTAAGAAATGACCCTCCTGGGAAGGTTCCTAAACTGCCAGTTCAAAGTTGCCTTCGAGAAAGAGATGAATTATTCAAATGGACAGTTTCGGGTAGCTTAAATTAATTTCAGAAAAGAGCCTTTGGCATCTTGGTACTTCCCAGTCAAGCATTAATTAAGATACTTTTTGAGGCGAAAATACTGTTACTTAGTTCACAAACTCGTACAGACTGTCTGTAGGTCAGAGCTATGAGCATACAATAGCCTTGTCATCAGCCTCTGTCGCCTAGTTGGTTGTGACGCTGCCTACAAAGCTGGGGGTTCCGGGTTCCAATATGATATGTATATTTGTACCCATATAGACTTATGTATTATATAAAACAAATTGAATAACTTATAATGATAACAAATACACATGTAATGCCCTCACCGTGTTTCCAACCCGGAATCTCCTGCTTCATATGCAGGATTTCTTAAGCAAAGGAGGCGCGCTGCGTTATTATGGGGTTTCACGGGTCACTTATTATGTGAAGGTTTCCGGTCTACCTGTTAAACTGTATGAGAAAACGGGAACTATGTCATGGCCCCCCATGGGTTCAGGTTAACCAAAGCGTTGGTACGACTTGTATGCAGGGTTCGGATACCGGTTGTTTGTCCATACAAAACAACCTTTGGAATTCCGTTCTTTTCCGTTCTTCGGTTTAAATTTTTTTTTGTTAGTGAAGTAATTCAGAAATACGATGTTAATAATTACACAAAGAGTGTAAAAAATTTAAAAATATTGAGCTTATTCGAGGTTTTTCTAAAAAACCGGTTCCGAACCCTGCTTTTATGTATGTATTAACGTACAGATAATACTGTCGATAGAGCTGATATAAGTACCACCTTATAACAGTTATTATAAGGTGGTACATAAATCAGTTTTTTTTTTACTATTTGCGTATGATCTAAAAGAACATGTTTTAAATTTGATAAGATAATGATTTAATTGACAAGCTTTGTCTATTATACGAATTAGTGCAGAAATAATGGCTACAATTTTACAATAAATAAATTACATAATGAATCCTAATCATATTATTTATCTTGATTGTAAACTCGCTTACACTTTTGAAGAAGAAGCAAACAAGCGATCTGTTCCTAAAAGCTAATTGAAGATAAGTAGAAGTATTTATTTGCCTTCTTTCAAACTTGGGATGAATCCTGAATGTCAAACTTCTAAATTAAATCTTAAGGACTTTTCTTTCTTTTTGAAACAATATTAATTCTCATTTAAGTTAGAAAGTTTTTGCAGACAGTAATGGCGACGCCGGTACAGAATAATGACATTAATAACAGAAAAATGAAATAAATTAAAATTTTAAACGTTAGTGTAGCCCAGGTCACTTCATAGAGATAATGATTAGAATACATGGTGAAGCATCTAATTTAACCACGGGATGCTGATACTATTGTGTGCAAGTCGAATATCAACCCTAACTTAAAAATGAAAGTTTAAATAATTAGTTTACCAAACCTATCTAAGTACAAACAGCAACACTTCTGACTGACCATTAAAGAGAGAGCAGAGAGAAAATGAAAGAGATAAATATATTTATATTATGTCAACTTCAATTTAAATAACGTAGTATGTAACATAGCGTAGGTATGTGTGACGTGCGTTTGTCACTGTAGTCTGAAAAGGCAAAGGATTGATTTAACAATACGTGTGAAATTGTCAAAAATATATTTTAGCTTTCGGACCTCTTTCGCACGGAGTCTTTAAGCGGAAATTAATATCCACAGATTCAATATAATACGGCATTTAATGTCAATAATAACATTGGATCAAACAGAAAAGAAAAAATACTGTTTCAAAACTCTTTTAATAATAGCCCGCCTAGCTTACCTATAGCGTAAGGGTGCGGCTCCACTGACGCGGAGAGGAGCGGAGATGTGCAAAATTGACCAATTCAAAATTCAAATTCAAAATTCGAAACACTGTGATGCGGTCTCATTGGCCGAGCTCCCACAGCTCCGCTCCGCTCCGCGTCAATGGAGCCGCACCCTTAGACCTTCGTAGGACACACACATACATGCGCGTTAAAGTGTGATTCTCTTTCATGCAATATTTCCTATTTCTGAAGTGTATATCTAGCTGTCACTGACCACTATTTGATAAAAGATTGATGATGGGCAGCAGCGTCATCATAGTGGACACATTACTGCGATCGCCAATCCGCTTGCCCAGCGTGGCGATTATGGGCATTTACCTCCTAATGCGTTTATACGCATAATCAATAGGAGAGGCCTACGTCCAGCAGTGGACTATTACAGGCTGATGATGATGATGATGATGATGATGATGATATCTAGCTGTGTTGCTGTTTGTACTATACTTATGGGCTGAACTGAAATATGTAGCATGTCTTGTATTAACTTTTTTTCCCTACGCCGATTTGATCAGGCCAGATCTATTTAATAATGTAGAAATATTAAATTTGTCAATTGTTTGCTTTGTTTTTCAGGATTTTGTATAATGTTAAACACAAAGCAAAGAAGATAGAAGCTACTTATTGTCCTATTTCGATGAGAATACCTTTGAAGATATTAATTATCTCCAAAACTCTAAACATAAACATTATTAAGAAATGTTGCAAAAAACGTAATGTAATAACTGATAAGTAATATTTTATTCACATATCTTAATTATATTCTATTGTAAACAGAGATCGGAAA
Organism: Thaumatotibia leucotreta; assembly: GCA_025490895.1. Lineage (NCBI taxonomy): Eukaryota > Metazoa > Arthropoda > Insecta > Lepidoptera > Tortricidae > Thaumatotibia > Thaumatotibia leucotreta. Next base: position 108,307 of record JALPQI010000894.1, on the reverse strand, counting down.
AATGTGCGTCATTGTTCGCAATAATATGAATATGACTCCTAACTTGATTGAATAATTAATCATTTAATCATTTTCAGAAAATTATATATTTGACACGTAACTAAGAAAACCGTTTTAAATAGTCACCTTAAAAGCTTCGAAATCAAATTTCAAGAAATTATTCGTTTGATCATTAATTTAATCAATTTTGGAGTCATGTCTATATTATTGCAAAGAATGACGCACATTTGTCCGATCCCTGATTATAAACAACAAATCTGAAAATGAGTATCATTTTGTGTGAATTTATACAAAGCATAATGCAAAATATTTTCTCCTTTTGTTACTCTTGTAACGAGCTCCAACTTCAAAGAACTCTGTTATCGATAGATAATCTCTTTATGGGAAACCTCGGCCACTGAAGGTTTGAGTATATTCAGACTCGCTGAAGCACAACGTCAAAGAAAGAAACTAAGTTTCTTATCTTTACTTATATTTATTACAAAAAGCGTCATTACTTATTTTTTCATACTTATATTAAGGTGTCCCCAAATCAATCGACGCGGAATCAACTTAAGCCGGTCCAGAAAGCTTTAAGAGCATAAGAGTGAAAAATCCGAAGCCGCAACGGCCGATCCGAAGCGTGCTGATCCGTGCCAATCGCCGTCTTTGTCACTCGACAAAAGCGTTTTTCGGCCAGCTTAAGCAGATTCCGCGTCGATTGATTTGAGAAGACCATTACTCGTAGAGCGTTTTGGTAGGCTGGGACCAACCGGGAGGAGAAGATTCTCAATTCGACAGATTTTTGTATGTATGTTACTCGATATCGAATTTAAACTTTCGTGAGACATAATAACTATAAATTATTATAACTAATTAAATGGTTAAACTCACGTGTTTTTTGTCACTACGCGCGACATATTTTGGAGTGCCTAGGTCTCCAATATCAAAGACTGAGCCCCCGTTTACGCATCCCGACTCGGAAGCGTGGCACATACGGATGCTCGCCGCGCAGCTCGCTGAGCCCGTTGAGATAATACTGGGTCTTGCGCCGGCATGATGTCATGTCCGACTGCAGGCTTATTCCATGGGGACCTAGGCTCTCCGAAACATGTCGCGCGTAGTGACTAAATACACGTGAGTTTATCTATTGTGCGCCATATACAGGCTGATTGTGAAGAACTACAAAACTACTGTACACCCTTTATTACTACTCACTTTCATACAATAAATTATTTGAATTTGAATTTAACCGTTTAATTATATTTATTGTTTACTCGATATCTCCGAAAATTGTGAACCGATACACATTTTTTTTATCGAACGGATATGATCCTGAGATAGTCCCGTGGGTAGTAAGTCGGGGTCTGATGATGCATATAATGATGGAATATAAAGTAAAGGTTAAATATATAGTATATACTATTTTTCACTTACGTCTGGAGCAGAAGGTCTATAATTGTATATATATTTATGCCCTTGACTGTCAGGTACAGTCATGTACATTGTACATCAAGTACTTGTTGAGCGAAATTGTTGAATTGTATTACAGAGATATCAAAAACAATATAAATACCAGTATCACACCGTTACTTGTACAGAATATTTAATATACTTATATTGCTTATACTCGTATAGGAATATCAACTTTTCGGGCGTATGGAGTTACGTGTTATTATCTTGTCACGCGGAACGAACCCGCGTCAGGTCAACAATAGACGGGTGACGGTCTCCCAAAGTAGGATAAACAACAAATAACAAGATTTTTTGACCTATTGAATATTCTTGGCTTCGTCGAAACGTTCCAATATGTGTCGGTTAACTTCAAACTCAGATAAATCCACAGAGTTTTCTTGTAAAAAGTGATAATTCGATGACTTAAAAGGCAGATTTTTAATATGGCTAAACCATCCTGAAATCCATCCTGTTCGACAAATTTAGCTTTTAAACCATCAGAACTCGTCTAATTCCTTTAAAAAAATTGAATTCGCAAAGCAACAAAGTTTTACTTTCTTCGCTGATTGGCGATGATGGACTTTAGTACGGTCAAATCGTACATAATTTTACCCTAAACTCGCAAATCAAGTAGTATCGCTGCATTTTTGGTATGTTGTTTAGACACCATAGGACAGTATAAAACCATATTTTTCAAGCAAAAAAAAGTTGTGCTAGCTGGGTAGTACGTGAAAAACTGCGAAATTAACGGCCACTTTTAGTTTCTGGTTTTTATTTAAAAAACCTTACGTTTTTTGATATCATATGTAAATAAACGTTTAATGACTAATAAATTTCCAACAAGTTGAGCTAACATGCATTATCGTAGGTCTTATAGTTTCAGAGATTCGAGACTTTAAAAAGTACCCCTTTTTGTAAATTAGATAAAATTTTGTGTTTTGCTAACGTTTTCGACTTAATATAGACTAATTATGCTACGAAAAAGATGCAATAATGACCTTATAGCGCACTTAATATTCTTTAATTTAAGGGTAAAATTAGGTCAGTGAACTTTGTAGTTGAAAGTATAAACCCGAAATTCCAAAGGCAGGAGGCCCGCTATCTAAGTTTTTCATACAAATCGCAAGTCGAGTTGCAAAGCTGCAATTTTGGTATATTATAAAGGCCTTATAGATACATACGAAAATGCATATTAAAAGAAAAACAAAAAAATAATTTGGGCATAGGACGTAAAACACGGAAAAAAAATCGCACTTTTTTAGTTTTTGACGTTTAACTAAAAATCTATTATCTTTTTGATACTGATTGCTATAAAACTAAGAAAGAACATTAAATTTGAAAGGATTTGAGCTACGTTGCATCACCGTAAGTTATATATACTTTGAGATACGACATTTCATAAAGTGCCCTTTTATCAAAACATAAACAAAGGCCATAGTCGGATTTTCATAGTAAGTCAGCCTTTAAATCAACCAGACTCTAGTATTTTTTTGTGAGTACCTCTTATGGTGAAGAATATTTCTGCTGAGTATCAACGTCCTATCGGTGACAGTTTTTGACTTATGATTTTTTTTAGTTTTTTCTTTAATGTGTTGTATCTCAGGATGTATAAAAGCGAATTGCTTCAAATTTTGAAATAATGTTCTTTATTTAGATATGCATCGAATTTAAAAAAATGAATATCGATTGTCGTATAAAAAAAAGAAAAAAAAAGACCAAAAAATTTTTCATATTTTTTTTTGTGTACCTATGAAGTAGTGACACCTCTATTTTCTTTTTCTAATTATAGACCATACATTGGCCTACTAGTTGCCTAAGTATCAAAATTTTCCAAGCGGTACTTCTTACCAAAAATCGGCAATATGTGTGGTCAAGTTCTGCATTCAATCGGTGTTTTTCAATGTAGTATACAAACTCTTCATTTATATTTGAGTTTGCTTATCAGGTTATCTTATTTAAGAGTAAATGCTAATGACAACTTAATGTCATCATGATGCAAGCTGTTTATTTCATTATTAATCGGCCGTTTATTATTAATTTTATTTGATATATATATATATATTCAAGAAATATATTATTTTTAATGAATATCTCATAAATAATATCGATTTACGCTAGTTAAAATAATAAACGGCCGATTAATAATGAAATAAACAGCTTGCATCATGATGACATTAAGTTGTCATTAGCATTTACTCTTAAATAAGATAACCTGATAAGAAAACTCAAATATAAATGAAGAGTTTTTATACTACATTGAAAAACACCGATTGAATGCAGAACTTGACCACACATATTGCCGATTTTTGGTAAGAAGTACCGCTTGGAAAATTTTGATACTTAGGCAACTAGTAGGCCAATGTATGGTCTATAATTAGAAAAAGAAAATAGAGGTGTCACTACTTCATAGGTACACAAAAAAAAATATGAAAAATTTTTTGGTCTTTTTTTTTCTTTTTTTTATACGACAATTGATATTCATTTTTTTTAATTCGATGCATATCTAAGTAAAGAACATTATTTCAAAATTTGAAGCAATTCGCTTTTATACATCCTGAGATACAACACATTAAAGAAAAAACTAAAAAAAATCATAAGTCAAAAACTGTCACCGATAGGACGTTGATACTCAGCAGAAATATTCTTCACCATAAGAGGTACTCACAAAAAAATACTAGAGTCTGGTTGAATTAAAGGCTGACTTACTATGAAAATCCGACTATGGCCTTTTAGGTTACGTTAAAGCTATTCACTAAATATTGGCAAAACGTTCGCGCTAAGAAAAAAAAGAAATTGTAGATAATAACTACATTAAATTTGGAACAAATTGAGCCGATAACAATTACTGTAAGTCTTATAGTTGGGGGTACACGAGGCTTCAAAACATGCATTTATTTTCTTAACTTAATGAAGGGCACATTTTGAAATGTCGTATCTCTAAATCTATATAATTTAGGGTAATGCAAGGTAGCTCAAATCCTTTCAAATTTATTATTCTTTCATAGTTTTATAGCAATTAGTATCAAAAAGTTATAGTTTTTTAGTTAAACGTCAAAAACTAAAAAAAGTCCGATTTTTTTTTCAGTTTTTTACGTCCTATGCATATTACAACAAGAAGAAAAAAAGGATTTAGGTTCCTTTTTTTCTTCTTGTTGTAATATGCATTTTCATACATACCTATAGAGCCTATATATTATATAAAAATTGCAGCTTTGCAACACGACTTGCCATTTGTATAAAAAACTTAGATAGCGGACCTCCTGCTTTATGAATTTCGCGTTTTTAGTTTCAATTACAAAGTTTACTGACCTGATTTTACCCTTAAATGAAAGAATATCAATTGCGTTATAAGATAATTATTTCATGTTTTTCGTAGCATAATTAGGTAAGGCGATATTAAACCAAAAACGTTAGCAAAACTCAACATTTCATCTAGTTTACAAAACAGGGTACTATTTGAAGTGTCGAATCTCTGAAACTATAAGACCTACGGTAATACATGTTATCTCATCTTGTTACAAATTCATTCATCTTTAAACGTTCCCTGATACATATTGTCAAAAAACGTAAGGCTTTTTTTATAAAAATCAGAAACTAAAAATAGACAGTAAATTTCACAGTTTTTCACGTATAACGCAGCTAGCACAACTTTTTTTTGCTTGCAAAATGTGGTTTTATACTGCCCTATGGTGTCTAAATAACATACCAAAAATGCAGCTTTACTACATGTTTTGCGAGTTTAATGTACGATTTGACCGTACTAATGTTAATTTTATGAAGCCCGTGTCTTAATTTATTATCTTGTTACTGATACAAGCGGCAGTGACCTATTTTTGTAAATGTTGTCTTCATTTGATAAATTTTAAAGCACATTTTTGGGAATTAGGCACGACTTACATTGGACCAGTAGCCATATCAGTGCGACCGCGATAGAATGCTTTACGAATCGAGTAAAACCTAAAGGTCAAACCAAAAGAGCATTCGCTGTTCTATCCCCCGTTCTACGAAATTCGATCGTTACACAAAACGTGATTCGTTGATTTCGTAGAGTGGGGGATAGAATAGCGAATGCTCGTTGGCTCTGAATGCACCTTAACGTGTTCGTTATTTAGAAACTCGTGGTATGGCTACAGGGCTGAGCTGTCCGACACTTCTTTTTGAAATGAATGGAGGAAGATTTACACGAGCCAAAGTGTCGATTGCTTTGGTCAGGCGTGGAACGTATTGGTGCGAGTCAGTGGTATTGCAAGTGATTGAAACACAAGTGATTGCTCTAATTTCCAAATTCTTATTCTCTTTTGGGTTATTTCTTTTCGTTCTAGATGTAATATGTTATGTTTAGCCACTTGTAAAAATGAGCATTTAGTAGGCATGGCAGGCAAATAAATGGCAGTACGTGCGGTCGCTAAATCGCCTTGTCAGACTCGAGCTTAGCTCGCTGGCCCTCGGTTTGAATACCAATAACCAATATCTTATTAGCCGACTGTGCTATACTTTCCTCACGAGGTCTATCTGATATTGGGTGTAATTTCACGTCTTCCTAAATTGTGTCGTGATTCGATTCCGTGCCTGATTCGATTCCATGCCTTATTCCTACCTACGGGACACAGGAAACGTAGTTGAAGACTTTTTTGGACATTGCAATTGCTGAGGACAACTAACAATCCAACGTAAAATCCAAATTAAAAGTATGAAGTGGTTGATTACTTACGATATTTACATCTATGAAGTAAAATTATTCAGTAGGACATATTTGTATAATACTGAATAAGCACATAAACAGTTTTTATTTATTTATTTATATAATTTGTCTAAGCTTGCAATTTGAAGTTTATTAAAATTTTCTCTTTTTGGCAAATATCATAAAGATAGACACCTGAATAGCTAGTTTTCTGCACATGTCACATGTAGTTACAATTTTCTGTTTTAGTACTGCGCCGGGATACCTACGAGTACTTTATGATAGTCAACTATTTCGAGTTATTTTTTTGTTTCTTAGGCACAGTTCATAAACTTTAAGATACCTTTAAAAGCTTTAAGTTTGTTCATGACTATATACGACGATACGACATTTCATAAAGTGCCCTTTTATCAAAACATAAACAAATTTTAGGTTACGTTAAAGCTATTCACTAAATATTGGCAAAACGTTCGCGCTAAGAAAAAAAAGAAATTGTAGATAATAACTACATTAAATTTGGAACAAATTGAGCCGATAACAATTACTGTAAGTCTTATAGTTGGGGGTACACGAGGCTTCAAAACATGCATTTATTTTCTTAACTTAATGAAGGGCACATTTTGAAATGTCGTATCTCTAAATCTATATAATTTAGGGTAATGCAAGGTAGCTCAAATCCTTTCAAATTTATTATTCTTTCATAGTTTTATAGCAATTAGTATCAAAAAGTTATAGTTTTTTAGTTAAACGTCAAAAACTAAAAAAAGTCCGATTTTTTTTCAGTTTTTTACGTCCTATGCATATTACAACAAGAAGAAAAAAAGGATTTAGGTTCCTTTTTTTCTTCTTGTTGTAATATGCATTTTCATACATACCTATAGAGCCTATATATTATATAAAAATTGCAGCTTTGCAACACGACTTGCCATTTGTATGAAAAACTTAGATAGCGGACCTCCTGCTTTATGAATTTCGCGTTTTTAGTTTCAATTACAAAGTTTACTGACCTGATTTTACCCTTAAATGAAAGAATATTAATTGCGTTATAAGATAATTATTTCATGTTTTTCGTAGCATAATTAGGTAAGGCGATATTAAACCAAAAACGTTAGCAAAACTCAACATTTCATCTAGTTTACAAAACAGGGTACTATTTGAAGTGTCGAATCTCTGAAACTATAAGACCTACGGTAATACATGTTATCTCATCTTGTTACAAATTCATTCATCTTTAAACGTTCCCTGATACATATTGTCAAAAAACGTAAGGCTTTTTTTATAAAAATCAGAAACTAAAAATAGACAGTAAATTTCACAGTTTTTCACGTATAACGCAGCTAGCACAACTTTTTTTTGCTTGCAAAATGTGGTTTTATACTGCCCTATGGTGTCTAAATAACATACCAAAAATGCAGCTTTACTACATGTTTTGCGAGTTTAATGTACGATTTGACCGTACTACTTACCTACATGAGCATGAGCATTCCATGAAAACATGTCGTAAGCGACACTGTCTTTTCAATACTTTTGAAAAATTAAATTAGTAAGCTGAGTTACGGCATAATAATAACATATCAAGGCTTTAAGATTGACAGTGTTTTCTAGCAGCTAACATATTTTATTAGGGTACCTACCATAGCCACACGTAAGCGACAAAAAGTAGATGTTTTCATAGAATGCTCGTACACTTGAATGATAAATTAATGTTTTATACTTACTTAACCCATAAAATAGTTAAAAACCAGTCCAATATTTAGAATCCAGTTTTTAACTTTTTATTCTATACAAAAACTATAAATATGTCAGAAATGGATTTACTTGAGTTGGAAGTTAAGCAACTCATTTTTTATTATGTTTTCGTAATAACGACTGCTTTCAACCTACAGCTTGTAACTCCATTTTTTCTATTGGCAGGTTCATCACGGACCAATAGGAAACCATACTCGTAATACTCGTAACTACAAGTAAGTTTAACGTGGGAATCAAAAATTACTGTCGAATCACTCACATTTAGGTACCATATGTAATTTTCTTCGCGTCTTGTTAGGTAGGTACTCCGTTTGCGGCTTTTACTGCATTATATGTATAAGTAGGTACTCACACAAACAACATCATAATTAATACGAATCCTCTAAGTTAATTACTCCGCCAAATTACGGGACCTAAATTAAATGAGTAATCCCGCTGTCTAACGCGCACTTATTAGTATTCTCGCAAAATGAAAACAAGGAGATAAATCAAAATCGTAAACTGCTGAGACTGCGCATTTTCGACCCGAGAAGTTTAAAAAAAGATAATTGCCTTGTGGGATATTGACTGGGAGCCACAAGATAGCCAACGGAGCAGAGGCAGACCTAAGAGGAGATAGCGGGACGCCATGGACGCATACGACGTGAAGTGGAAGGAACTGGCCATAGATAGACGATTGAAGGAAGAGAGGGGAGGCTTTTGCCCAGCAGTGGGACACCAAATAGCCTATTAAAAAAAAAACAAAATTGCCTTGTGATGCCGACACTCGTATTGTCGGTTTGACGACTGAGTTACTTAATTCTGAACACAATAAAATGCTATTGAATACGACGGCTTCATAGCTCAGTCGATAGTGACACTGCCTACGAAGCTGGAGGTTCCGGGTTCGGAGTCCCAACGAGAACATTTATTTTTGTGTTTTTCATGGAAATATTTGTATTTGTCTTATGTTTTTTTTTTTCTTTGTATTTGTATGTATCTACCTATTATGTATATCGTCGCTTACTACCGACAGCTCAGGCCAACATTAAGCTAAGTATTTTGCTCAGCATCATTGCCTCTACCAGCCTACACAATTTTTTATCAAAATCAAACTTTTTGACAATTACACAGTTACTTTTCTACATCCAACTATATCCATATCCATTCTATACAAGAAAGCCTACAACGATTTTGTTTCTCAAATGCCCGAGTGGGCTGTAAAATTCATAGACTGAAAACATTATGATGATTAACAATTACAATATGTACACAAAGATCCAGCAATATCAGGCCATACTTAATTAAAATTTAAAGCCTTATGTTATAGCAGAAATATGCCACAAAATACACAATTTCCATGAGATTCGCGGATATTAAAAATATAATTAAAACACAGTGATCCCTGTATTGGAGCAAAATATGTTGAGAAATTTCCGAGTTTTAAACCTATCATGTTTCATAAGACTTAAAAATAATTTAAACACAGGAAACACTAAGCTTGTACTGACTGGAAATTACAGAATATAGAATATATTATTTATATCAGAAATAGCTTAAGATGCGGTTAATATAGTCATGAACAAACTTAAAGCTTTTAAAGGTATCTTAAAGTTTATGAACTGTGCCTAAGAAACAAAAAAATAACTCGAAATAGTTGACTATCATAAAGTACTCGTAGGTATCCCGGCGCAGTACTAACACAGAAAATTGTAACTACATGTGACATGTGCAGAAAACTAGCTATTCAGGTGTCTATCTTTATGATATTTGCCAAAAAGAGAAAATTTTAATAAACTTCAAATTGCAAGCTTAGACAAATTATATAAATAAATAAATAAAAACTGTTTATGTGCTTATTCAGTATTATACAAAATATGTCCTACTGAATAATTTTACTTCATAGATGTAAATATCGTAAGTAATCAACCACTTCATACTTTTAATTTGGATTTTACGTTGGATTGTTAGTTGTCCTCAGCAATTGCAATGTCCAAAAAAGTCTTCAACTACGTTTCCTGTGTCCCGTAGGTAGGAATAAGGCATGGAATCGAATCAGGCACGGAATCGAATCACGACACAATTTAGGAAGACGTGAAATTACACCCAATATCAGATAGACCTCGTGAGGAAAGTATAGCACAGTCGGCTAATAAGATATTGGTTATTGGTATTCAAACCGAGGGCCAGCGAGCTAAGCTCGAGTCTGACAAGGCGATTTAGCGACCGCACGTACTGCCATTTATTTGCCTGCCATGCCCACTAAATGCTCATTTTTACAAGTGGCTAAACATAACATATTACATCTAGAACGAAAAGAAATAACCCAAAAGAGAATAAGAATTTGGAAATTAGAGCAATCACTTGTGTTTCAATCACTTGCAATACCACTGACTCGCACTAATACGTTCCACGCCTGACCAAAGCAATCGACACTTTGGCTCGTGTAAATCTTCCTCCATTCATTTCAAAAAGAAGTGTCGGACAGCTCAGCCCTGTAGCCATACCACGAGTTTCTAAATAACGAACACGTTAAGGTGCATTCAGAGCCAACGAGCATTCGCTATTCTATCCCCCACTCTACGAAATCAACGAATCACGTTTTGTGTAACGATCGAATTTCGTAGAACGGGGGATAGAACAGCGAATGCTCTTTTGGTTTGACCTTTAGGTTTTACTCGATTCGTAAAGCATTCTATCGCGGTCGCACTGATATGGCTACTGGTCCAATGTAAGTCGTGCCTAATTCCCAAAAATGTGCTTTAAAATTTATCAAATGAAGACAACATTTACAAAAATAGGTCACTGCCGCTTGTATCAGTAACAAGATAATAAATTAAGACACGGGCTTCATAAAATTAACATTAGTACGGTCAAATCGTACATTAAACTCGCAAAACATGTAGTAAAGCTGCATTTTTGGTATGTTATTTAGACACCATAGGGCAGTATAAAACCACATTTTGCAAGCAAAAAAAAGTTGTGCTAGCTGCGTTATACATGAAAAACTGTGAAATTTACTGTCTATTTTTAGTTTCTGATTTTTATAAAAAAAGCCTTACGTTTTTTGACAATATGTATCAGGTAACGTTTAAAGATGAATGAATTTGTAACAAGATGAGATAACATGCATTACCGTAGCTCTTATAGTTTCAGAGATTCGAGACTTCAAATAGTACCCTGTTTTATAAACTAGATAAAATGTTGAGTTTTGCTAACGTTTTTGGTTTAATATCGCCTTACCTAATTATGCTACGAAAAACATGAAATAATTATCTTATAGCGCAATTAATATTCTTTCATTTAAGGGTAAAATCAGGTCAGTAAACTTTGTAATTGAAACTAAAAACGCGAAATTCAAAAAGCAGGAGGTCCGCTATCTAAGTTTTTCATACAAATGGCAAGTCGTGTTGCAAAGCTGCAATTTTTGTATATTATATAGGCGCTATAGGGATGTACGAAAATGCATATTACTAGGAAAAAAAAATAAGGATTTAGGTATAGGACGTAAAAAACTGAAAAAAAATCGGACTTTTTTTAGTTTTTGACGTTTAACTAAAAAACTATAACTTGTTGATACTAATTGCTATAAAACTATGAAAGAATATTTAATTTGAAAGGATTTGAGCTACCTTGCATTACCCTAAATTATATAGATTTAGCGATACGACATTTCAAAATGTGCCCTTCATTAAGTTAAGAAAATAAATGCATGTTTTGAAGCCTCGTATACCCCAACTATAAGACTGACAGTAATTGTTATGGGCTCAATTTGTTCCAAATTTAATGTTGTTATTATGTACAACTACTTTTTTTTCTTAGCGCGAACGTTTTGCCAATATTTAGTGAATAGCTTTAACGTAACCTGAAATTTGTTTATGTTTTGATAAAAGGGCACTTTATGAAATGTCGTATCCCAAAATATATATAACTTACGGTGATGCAACGTAGCTCAAATCCTTTCAAATTTAATGTTCTTTCTTAGTTTTATAGCAATCAGTATCAAAAAGATAATAGATTTTTAGTTAAACGTCAAAAACGAAAAAAAGGGCGATTTTTTTTCCGTTTTTTACGTCCTATGCCCAAATTAATTTTTTGTTTTTCTTTTAATATGCATTTTCGTATATATCTATAAGGCCTTTATAATATACCAAAATTGCAGCTTTGCAACTCGACTTGCGATTTGTATGAAAAACTTAGATAGCGGGCCTCCTGCCTTTGGAATCTCGGGTTTATACTTTCAACTACAAAGTTCACTGACCTAAATTTACCCTTAAATTAAAGAATATTAAGTACGCTATAAGGTCATTATTGCATGTTTTTCGTAGCATAATTAGGTGAGGCGATATTAAGTCGAAAACGTTAGCAAAACACAAAATTTTATCTAGTTTACAAAAAGGGGTACTTTTTAAAGTCTCGAATCTCTGAAACTATGAGACCTACGGTAATGCATGTTAGCTCAACTTGTTGGAAATTTATTAGTCTTTAAACGTTTACTTACATATGGTATCAAAAAACGTAAGGTTTTTTAAATAAAAATAAGAAACTAAAAAATGGCCGTAAATTTCGCAGTTTTTCACGTACTACCCAGCTAGCACAACTTTTTTTTGCTTGCAAAATATGGTTTTATACTGTCCTATGGTGTCTAAACAACATACCAAAAATGCAGCGATACTACTTGATTTGCGAGTTTAGGGTAAAATTATGTACGATTTGACCGTACTACATAACCTTTGCAGCTTTGCGGAGGCCCTAATCTGAGATGAAAACGCTTCGTTACTTACTCATCTCTGTTTTTGCTGACGAAAATATTCGAACTTTTATTAGGACTGAAAAACAGGGATTGAAAGCAAAAGGACTCGTATTTTAGCAAGAAAAAGCTTAATTAATTCGGAGCGGATACGATTAATTAATAACGGAAACAATCTTAAAATGCCATCTCAGGAAACAGTATGAATTTTATTCCAAGCTTTACTTTAGACAAAAGAGCGAGCGTCAAACTTCCTTTGAGAGTTCTTACAGAATTAAGGTCGGCTTGTAAACATTCTGCAACATAATTTTTTTTGCTATTTACAAATCCGTTTTATACATTTGTATAAAACGTTAGGAATCATTGTAAATAGATACGACATTAAACCGGGGTATACTGATGTCTGTGTGATTTTAATACATGTCCAAAAGTAGCTAGAAAGGATTATGTTCAGCTTAAGATAAATAAACAAAATCTACAAATTGTAGCTACCTATGTATTTATCTCGCATTTGGATTTTGATGCAATATTAATGATGTTTTTATTATTATACGCATATTTATATACACACACGAATTTTATCATTATAGAGTAGAGAGTAATCCAAATCGTCATCATCGTTCCTATCACTTTGTAACAACTAACTAAGCGTGAAAGTCATTAGCCTACAGACACGTAGAGAAATATCGACTCACAATAATACATTACGACACAAGTGCGAAAAACATGAAATTCGAAACGAGTTTTTGAAAGAGGCGATGTTTTAAAACACGACCGATAGGGTGTGTTTTAAGTCGCCACGAGTTTCGAATTTCGTTTTTGCACGTGTCTCGTACGACGTTTTTTAGTACAGACAGATGGCCCTCTGAAGTTTTGGACCTGACGTAAAATGACCCACTTCTAGCAGTGGAGCCTAAAAAGGACACCAACTGTAATAAAAAGATATTTTATATGCCTATTGGTGACAGATTTTTATTTCAATAACCTCTAGACCTAATTAAATATATTTTATTACTAATCCAAATTAACAAGGTGATTGAGGTGTGGTTCTAGACATTAAGGAGGAGCATAAACTTTATAGCCTCTTTTACGGGCCACATTACTTAATTGCTGACATAAAAAAGGTACTATAATTTACCTAATTCCAGATAATCTAAGGATCTATTTGTTCAAGTGATCGACTCTTTCTTTAAAATATAATTTTTTGTTTTACTTATACGAGTACACCATACAGTGAATTAATTGAATACTTAGGCCACTCGGGAACTAACTATTTATGTCAAAGTAACCACTTTACGTATACGAGAAATTGTCATTACAAATTAAACTCGACTTTCTATTTGCACCTAACGATCTTATACAAAGTGCTCGCGAGCATTCCAAAAATTGTAACTATGCATTCTAGACAAGTAGACATCAAAATATCACTAAAAAACATTTTTTTTCTCTTTTCTTTAGACTTTTAGTACTTTTTATCAAAACAACAATTTGTTAAAATAATTATCGAAAAACTTATTTCGAAAAAAGGTTTATCATCTCTGAAACCAATCCGAATCCAGGAAATTTTGTACAACATTAACGTCTCTAAATATGGTCAGGAATACAGCATTAAAATCTTTTGGAATCTTTTGATATGTATACAGTCATGTCTTGTTATAGCACAGATAACATTTCATGCCCTAAGTTAACTAATCGACATTATTCCACACTTCGTCAAATTTCGCAAACTATTGAAAAAGGGTTAAACGCAGACGTGTCTAAAAATACCAAAAAAGATTTTCTTCATTTCTTAACCGGAATAGTGCGAATGAACGGACAAAAAACGGGAAGCGCCTCTACTGGGAAATGAACTAGAAAATAGTCCTGAATGATGAATGGGACCGTGAATGGAATCGGTCACCGCTCGTGGACAATTCCTTTTGGGGAAAAACGCTCAACCGATATCTTGCTATTGAATTGTGTAGGTACTTATAATAATAGAAGCTATTATTTACAGAGAACCCATCTATGTAAGTACCTGGTTTCAGAAGCCCATAAGAGGATATTTTTAATCATTTCATATTTACTAAAAATACGTAGGTATTACGACTTTCATAAGAGGAGACAAGTAATGAAGATAGAAAAATAACTATCGAAAGTGATCTTAAAACTGCGACCATATTAACATGGACGTCTAATGCCAGCTCAAAAATGCCCCCAATACAATTTGTTCAATTGTGCCAAGATGGGCAGGACATACCGCTTTTCTTAACACTGCGCATATTTCGGCGCAGCAAATCAAAACTTTGATGGACGAATCACAACTATTGTAAATGGCGGTTTAAGTTTTTATAGGTTGATTTTGAAATTCATTGCCGTGATGCATTGAAGAGGGGGTGACACTTGTCAACTAAAATTCAGGACCGTTTTTGAAAGGCAATTTAGTATGGCGTGCGGCTTCCATGTTTTATTTGTCGTAGTCTTAAAATGAGATCTTATGGCTCATGATGTTACCGTTTTTACCGTTTATCGTCCTACGCGTCACTTTTGCACTTGTATATTTACTTGTTTGATCGTGACGGCAACGACGACAAACTATAAACACCGGAGCACCTTAAGCTTAATATTTAATTTGACTTTGAGATCAATTTGTAAAGTTTAATGTCAGAACCTTGTTGCAGAAGTAGCAGCAATCATTTTCAACCGTATTAACTCAATATACAAACCCGATTCACAAAACAGGCATTTACTTAATATCAATCGGCTTCACCACTGATTAAATCAATCCTCTAAGCCGATGGATATCTTCACTAATAATAATTTTATACATTTCTAGCCCAGCGAACCGGATAAGATGTACGTATTCAATCAATTAGGCTTTCCCCTGGGTTTAGTCTCGAAGGCCGAAGTCCCCAATTTCCTTAATCCTAAGTGGCCAAAACGCCGAAAGCACTTCGATACGAACCATTCGTCCTGTGACCGCGGTCTTTCGTTGCTGAAATGTTAATATAACGCGCTATCGATAAACGATTTTGTTAAGTATTTTCACATGTTTGTTAGGTAGTTATTTACGCTTAGCACATGATTGGTACGTCAATATGTTGCCGCGAGATATATTTTCCATCTATTACAAACTATATGAATAAAAGAGGGGTGTATAGTCTAATTCGCGGCGACATATTGTCGCACTGATCCTATGCTAAGCCTAATTGTTAGAAATCACAATTTTAAAAATAATGTTACGCCGGTGGCATGATAAAAACTACAAATATGATTTTAGACACGTTAGAAGCGTTTTCAGCAGGCTGAAATGCGTTTTCAGGCCGTTTCAGGATACCCTCTATCCGATGGCGCAATAACCTGAAAACCCGTTTTCAGGCGTTTTCAGGACCCCTTTTGGGCCTCTCAAGTACAAATCGGTATATAGCTAAATTTCCCATAGGAGTGAAAGAGAAAGCACTATTAGATAGAGACAGCACGAGAGAATGTTCTGGAAGGATGTGAACGAGACAGCTATAGAGAGAACATTCTGGACGGGTGTGAAAGAGAAACCTGTAGAAAGAGACAGCGATACTCTAGAATGTTCGCGCACCTAACTCGGGAACTTTCTAGAGTCGAAACTTCTCGTACATTGTAGATTTGAGTGGCTGGTATAAATACACAGCATGACCCGGCCGAGGAGTAGTTTCAATCGAGACAGCGAAGAGATAACATTAAGAGCGAAGACTGCGATTCTATCGGCGAGTTTGAGAGCGTAAAAGTGAAACAGTGTGACGTGTTAAGTGTGTGATCAGTGTTTTAGTTTGGTGTTTGTTCTTTTAATTAGTAATTAAAGTCTCAGTTTTAATTAGTGGCTTATTTATACATTTTCTATAGAAAACCCACCCCACGAACGTAACATTTGGTGTCAGAAGCGGGATAGAAAATGGGTATAACGCCACGTGACAACGAGACCGAGCCAAAAGGAGTTGTGACCCGGAGCCAAGCTGCACGCGAGGAACCTGCAGCGCGGGAGGATATTGCAGTACCTGAAGAACCTCTAGCATGTGAGGATACTGCATCTAAGCCCGGAACGTCTGGTTTGCAGGCTAAGAGTACTCAAGACGTAGACCTCAGAACTATTCTGATTCTCCTGAAGGAGCAGTCGCGGAAACAAGAAGAACAGTTGCGGAAACAAGAAGAACAGTCGCGGAAACAAGAAGAACAGTTGCGGAAACAAGAAGAACAGTCGCGGAAACAAGAAGAACAGTCGCGGAAACAAGAAGAACAGTCGAAATTGATTCTTCAAGAGTTGCACAAGGCTGCTACTGAATGGAAGCAAGAAATGTACGAAGTCCAAGGGAAGCTCAGTGACATGGAGAACAAGATTCATGTTATAGAGGAAGCGGTTGAGCGTCGCCTCCAGAAGCTTGAATTAAAAGTAGCTAATGGCATCAGTACCTGCGCACCCGAGATATCTGTGCCGGGAGGTGGAAAATTTAAGGCACCTCCTTTTGATGGAACATCTTCGTGGGCGGCGTACAAGCTACAGTTTGAGTCCGTGTCCAAAGCAAACGGTTGGAGTAAGGAGCAAGCGATGACGGCTCTGACGCTGGCACTTCGTGACGAGGCTCTTACAATTCTAGAAGCTCTTGGAAAAGAGCAAACTTACGACCGGCTTCTAGAAGCATTAGAAGCCCGTTACGGAGACAGTCATCTGGAACATGTCTACCGAGCTCAGCTGAAAGACAGAACGCAGGGACGTAATGAGACATTGCAACAATGGGCCCTGGAAATTGAAAAGCTGGTCAGAAAGGCATACCAACGTTCAGCTGACTCTTTGATAAAAACCATGCTGGTGCAGGCATTTGTTGATGGGATCCGAGATTTGGAAGTAAGGGCGGCAGTACGACTAGGGCACCACGAAAGCCTTAAGGATGCCGTAGCTCATGCCCTAGAAGTTGAAGCTGTACGCCAAGATTCATCAGGATCGTATAAGCTACGTGAGATTTCTGCCAGGGAGCCGATTGCACCTCATCGGGAGTTTGGGCCACGATGTTACCATTGTGGAGAACGTGGCCATATACAAACTAGTTGCCCGAAAAGAAAGATTGCACCTCATCGGAAGTTTGGGCCACGATGTTACCATTGTGGAGAACGTGGCCATATACAAACTAGTTGCCCGAAAAGAAGCATTGCACCTCATCGGAAGTTTGGGCCACGATGTTACCATTGTGGAGAACTTGGCCATATACAAACTAGTTGCCCGAAAAGAAGCAGCAGGAGAGAACGAGATGAATCCCCTGTGACCAGGAATAAGGGCTCTGTACGACCAGAGCCGCAGCAGGGAAACGAGTAAGAGCCAGGACTAAGGGACGAGTGCTGGCTGGAGGTCGAAATGTCCCAGTAGTTATCTCACAAGCCAACGACGGGAATAGTCTGGTCGTCAAGGGAGAAATTGGTGGAATACCATGTAACCTTACTATCGACACCGGAGCTTCTCGGACGGTGATTAATCATTGGCTTCTAAAACACCTGACTCGAGGTCATGTAGTCCAGCCGACGCATCTACAGCTGCTTACAGCCACTGGCCAGTATATTCCCATCAAGGGAGAGACAGGAGTGGATTTAAGAATTGGCAAGCACATTTATCGGCACAAAGTGATTGTTGCCGACATAATTGATGACTGTATTATTGGACTAGATTTTATGAGGTGCCATGGTTATAAAATTGACATGGAAGTTGGAGTCCTGAAAACTAGATTTGATGAGGTTCCAATGGAAGGAAGAATTAGTGGGAATGTTTACTGCTCTAGAAGACCTGTTCTCCTACCAAAGGCACAGGTTCGAGTCCCAGTGCGTTTACCAGGAACAGCAAGTCAGGGAGGGCGTCGATGTGTAGTTGTGGAAAAAGTATCTAACGGTAAACCATGGATGGCAGCTCGTACAGTGGTTACGAAGATCAATGACGTTACGTATCGGATACGGAAGAATTTACGAAGCCCATGCAAGATTGTTCACGTTGACCGGCTCGCCAAATACCACGGAAATAATGATGCTCGGGACGAGCATGTCTTAGGAGGGGGTAGTGTTACGCCGGTGGCATGATAAAAACTACAAATATGATTTTAGACACGTTAGAAGCGTTTTCAGCAGGCTGAAATGCGTTTTCAGGCCATTTCAGGATACCCTCTATCCGATGGCGCAATAACCTGAAAACCCGTTTTCAGGCGTTTTCAGGACCCCTTTTGGGCCTCTCAAGTACAAATCGGTATATAGCTAAATTTCCCATAGGAGTGAAAGAGAAAGCACTATTAGATAGAGACAGCACGAGAGAATGTTCTGGAAGGATGTGAACGAGACAGCTATAGAGAGAACATTCTGGACGGGTGTGAAAGAGAAACCTGTAGAAAGAGACAGCGATACTCTAGAATGTTCGCGCACCTAACTCGGGAACTTTCTAGAGTCGAAACTTCTCGTACATTGTAGATTTGAGTGGCTGGTATAAATACACAGCATGACCCGGCCGAGGAGTAGTTTCAATCGAGACAGCGAAGAGATAACATTAAGAGCGAAGACTGCGATTCTATCGGCGAGTTTGAGAGCGTAAAAGTGAAACAGTGTGACGTGTTAAGTGTGTGATCAGTGTTTTAGTTTGGTGTTTGTTCTTTTAATTAGTAATTAAAGTCTCAGTTTTAATTAGTGGCTTATTTATACATTTTCTATAGAAAACCCACCCCACGAACGTAACAATAATATTTAATGTATAAAATATTATGGCGTGATTTAAAAAGAATGTCACTAAGTACAGGTAATCCTTGAAAGTATCCAACTTTCTCCTCTAAGCTGTGTTAAAAATAGTAGAAAACTAACTAACTTTCGCGTTCCTGCTTCGACTGAACGCTTTACTTCGGAACTAAGTTTTTACTGCATCGTTTGCAACACTCTGCGCAATTGAGAGTTTAATATACTTTTTTATTACATACTGACCAGTGATTAACTTAAGTCTCATATGATGGGAAGATAGTCCCTATACGTAGAATTATAATAGGCACCATTTCATGTAATAATATAAATACTCATTATTTCCAAGCGCAAAGGGTTCGTAAGAAATTATTATCAGCGTCGTTATGTCTAAAAAGTAAACATTACCTACCTGATCATTTAATAGTAGAGTGTTAGAAGCTCGACGCTGTAGGCGGAGAGCTTTTAATGACTCGAGTTAGTATTCCGCTTACCGACCGTGATGCATGCAATGTTTTTCATCACACTTGCCCACAAAAAAATAAGTTTTAAGACAAAATATCATTAAATGACGTACTGACATTTCTATTACTCCCTAGGGTATTTCACTTTTCTATTACTTCCGCGACGCATGCAAGCAATAGTGCGCTTAGAAAGCAAGTGCGATGAAAATATTACTTGAACATGTTGCGTTCGGCAATCCGATTGCCCAGCGTCGCGATTATGGGCATTTACCTCCTCATACGCATAGTTAATAGGAGAGACTTACGTCCAGCAGTGGACTATCATAGGCTGATGATGTGATGTGATGATGTTGTCAACAATAAACCTGCGTGATTCACTAGTTTATTAGTCAATGACATAATTCCATTGATGGTTATAGACACAGTGCTCAAATATACTTCCAAATGTTTTAGCCTAATAACATTAAACATTAATAACAACAAATCAGAGTACTGGTAATATTAGAAATAGGCACATAGTTTATTCCAATTAAGCATGATTTGTCGGTATTTGCGATCTCGACGTCCAATCATCAAATGGTTTTATTCAGCATATTCGCTTTTCGATAATCGGAATACAATCAGCTAATAGCCGTTTGCGTATCTACATTATGCTGTATAAAACGTGTATGTACATTGAATACATATTTTTATCCTTAATAGGTAAATCAAACCCCAAATGGGTCAAACGCAAACCAATGTTCGGAGTCTTTCCGGTGGACAATCTAAAAGTTAAGGCCTATAAAGCTTGATTTTCTTATGAAAGCCTAATCTTCATTAAAACGTCCTCCTTTTCCATTACTTTGTATGATAAAAATCATTACTACCTGTCCACAGGCTGTTACCTATCGACCACAGGAAAAAGTGCGTGTTCAGCTGAACTGTAGAGCCCCTCTTTCCTGTGGCCAATAGTAAGCAACTAGTAGGAGTATAGTCGTGATTTTTATCATACAATTCAATAGGAAAGGAGTGCTTTTAAATGACAATAAGGGTTTAATAAGAAAATTAACTCTCATAGCCCTTTTCTTTTAAATTGTCCACCGGAAAGACTCGTGACATGATTTTAAATTTGACCCAAATGTATCATGTTTTTGAATCAAGAAACTTGGATAATTTTTTAATAATTGTTTACGCAAAAACACTTTTACATTACAGAAATCGCAATGAACCCAGAAATATTCAATTGACTATGCTTTGCTATTAAACAATCTATATTTTAAAGCAAAACATAGTAAATGTGATTAAACTATATTTACTTTGTATTTTAATTCTAATTTCATTCGTTAAAAGTTCTCACGTTCTAAAAACATATTAGTTATAGAAAACTTGTTAACAACTTAAAACATTTAATTAGTACGAGTTTTAAGTTCCACGCTCTTGAGCCGTTTGTTAAAAATTTAACTTCTAAAAGTCTGTAAATACTTGTTTATATGTAAATCTGTACTATAGGTACTCGTGTTTTCTAAGCTTGAAATGCCCTGGGATTCAGCACAGCCAATTAAAAGTTTTATGCAGCGGAGGTTACGGAGATAAAGACAAAGTTGTGACAACTTCGTTCGGAACGACTCCGACCAGCAAGTAGCCTATTGCACTTGCGAAACAGGAAAAATAAAGTAGTAGTTAACTTGAACTGCCTTCAGGAGAAAAAATAAACTTATAAACTTAAAATCTGAAGTTACACTGAACCTACACTTATATCTGATTTGTGGTCCAATGTATTGATACTTTTTTATTTTTTAAACAACAACAATTGCACAATGACTTACTAACTCAAGTCTCGACTGCATGTAGGTATTTTTAGGGTTCCGTACCTCAAAAACAAAAAACGAAACCCTTATTAAGATCACTCGCATGTCTATCTGTCTGTTACAGCCGATTTGCTCCAAAACGATTGGACCGATGAAGTTGAAATTTGGCACCCATAATTATGTAAGTTTATAGGTAGGAACGTGTATAGATATATTTTAAGTATGAGACCTACTTTTGAGGGGTAGAAGAGGAAATAAAAATAAAAAGTTTTGCTAACTGTATCATGTGCGATATATCAAATGGAAGGGCTTAATGTAAGGATTTTAAAATATATTTTAATGTTTGTAATATTTATAATTATGAAGTTATAAAAATAATAGGCAGAAAATGATCCCCTGTCCCGTTCCTTATCTCCGAAACTACTGGGTTAAATATTTTACAAAAATTAGAGAAAATATAACTAAATATAATTATTCTGTGCTCTATAAATCGTTTTAGGGTTAATAAATATTATTTGGAATAAATTAATAAACAACACATTACGGTTGTGTTGGTTTATATCATTCATATAGCTAAAAATACTACTCTATAAGTCACCAGGTTATAAAGTTAAGGGTTACACCCACACAAATAGCAAAGTAACACTGCATCATTTTCAGGGTCGTTCAAAGGCAGCCATTCAATAAATAATATGATTCGGCTATTTCACGGCATCGCGTGATATGGCGGCCATCGTGAATAACAAGGTGCGCACAAACATGACAACAACAGCCTTAACAATGTGACGGCACGCCACCAGAATACGTAATAAAGGAATTAGACCAGACATGCCTTCTAGGGGCCTAGACAAGATGCCAATCGCACAACTAAAAGTCAAAAACCCGAGTAATTTTAGAGTCATGGTTTAAAATGGTTAAGAATTACACCCAAATTACCCAAATTAACTAGCAGGGAATATAATAACTATAAATGATGTGTAATAAAACAGTTAAACTCGTGTATATTTAGTCACTACGCGCCATGCAGTACCCCGGACGCGGTGCGTGAAAATTTGGACCTAGGCTGTCCAAACCATGTCACGCGTATTGACTAACCCTTAAAGCTAAACCCTTATTCATAAACGTATCCTAACTTAGCAAGTCGCTAAGTATTGTTTGTCCCTTTCGGTCTTATCAATATGTCTATCAGATCGAAAAGAACAAACAATACTTAGAGGCTTGCCAGGTTATATCTACACGTGAGTAAACATTTAATTATATGTATATCCAGTATATGACAGGAATATCAGCTTGACCGTAATAGTCAGGTGACCTTTTCCATAAATTATTTTTGTGATGATACCTAACTTTGCGAAATACCTGATATTCATCATGTCAGCATTTTTGACGCACGCGAAATTGAAAAATGTCTTGAGCGTGGGTGAAGCTTTAAGAGCTATAAAAGATTTTCTGAACGGAGAGAAGACATTACATTTATATTTTTCACGTGACTACGAACGTGTTTGTGACTTAATATAAGTGTCTGCCTCGGAGAATAACTCAATCATGATTTACTATCAGTAAAAACTTATGTTATACCTACCACATACCATTTAAAAAAACGGGACTTAATCGTGTAGGTATACCTTAAAAATTTACCTCCGATTAAGCCTCAATTTGTTAAAAATCGATGACTACTAGTGTTCGAATAGTACATCACACTACAAGTGCGTAAAAATGAAAGTTGTTCGATGCAAGGTGAAAAATAATTAAAACATGACCGAAGGGAGTGTTTTTTATTACGGATGGCCTTCCGATGTTAAGACCTGACAAAAAATTTACAATTTATCGCACTAGCGCTTAAATAAAGCACTATCTCTGTACTGAAATAGTACATTACTATAGAGGACGGGAAACGAAGGGTTACAAGCCAAGTAGATATATCTGGCCGAAGGAACTGAGGCCAGATAGTGATACGCGGCCTGTAACCCTGTTTCTCGCCGAGATTTGTATAGTGCTATTCTCAAACTTGCCATGAAATAAAACGAACTGATTTCGCCGAACCATACTACTTTATTTGTAAATATACCAATAGTACAGTACCTATCATTTATAACATTAAAAAAAAACATTCGCGCCTTTATTTTTTTTATCTGTTTAAGGTCTCCTTTTACCTGTTGGTATAAACATTAATTCTGAGGTTTTTTTTTTCTGTGGCTGAATGTCAAAACCTAGTGTCACAATTTGACGTTTCAAAACGAAAGACAGTTTGTTTGCAGTCCTAGGTGTGAAATAAATACATGAAATCTCTTTACATATCATCTTAGCACATGACACCGGATACATAGTATTTCCGGGTTTAATTTAACGTAAGTAACATCAACATTCCGTAGCAAGATTGAGAAAAGGTATTTTACATCTTTTTTCAAGAGTTCTTACTAGTCGAAAGGCCTGACACAATTTTTACGGACAATTAATAAAGCCAGAGCTCCGTCCTTCTATCCAATTTAACGCGAACGTTTTCCAAATTGCTAATATTGAGACAACGTTAAATAAAACATTAAAAAAGACAAAACTCAGAAGAATTGGCGGTCGGAGACGGAAAATAAATGAAAAACCAAATTAAGTATCCTCGCTTTCAGAATTTTAAGGGAAAACGCTAAAGTTTAAAGTCACTTAACAGCTTTTAGCGTGAACATTTTCTTCCTGTGTTATGTTAATAATGAAAGTGAACAGCGGTTCTGCTTTCAGGTTTCATTTAGACAATTGTTTTACTGTGTAGCACGTGTCATATTTAATTCGTCTTATTTTTCCTTTACAGAATATATTTCTTGCGCCAAAACATAATGAAAATGAAATATTTATATTAAATTGGAATGCGGCTCTTGTATACTACATTTCAAATACCATGGCCCGATGCCACTGCAAAGTTTTATGTGGCATCGACCATGGTATTTGAAATGGAGTATACAGTCATGGACATAAGTATGCATGCACTTTTTTATTCATGTTTGGATCGTAAGCTCTAATATTGTATATACAGGGTGTAATCGATAAGTATTTACAGGCCATAATTCCGTAAATACTTATAAGAGATATCAGAAAACTTTTAACTACTCGTAATATCGAAAGTAAATAAATAGAAAAAATTTCTAAATAGATAAAGTTTCTAAATAGATGAAGTAATATTAAAAATACTAACTTAAAACGCTCCCATACATTTAGTATGACGACTTACAGCCTTAAAGAAAGTCGGGTGTCGTAAGAGATAAAACTGTTAGAGATTCGTTATTTGTACGAATACATTGTAATAAAATAATAATACTACCGTTTATGAAATTATTAATCTAACATTTATTCTTAAATAAAAAAATATTCGCATTAAACTAGTCTTTGAATCAACGGTTACGTACTAAATGTATAGAAGGGTTTGAAGTTAATATTTGAGATATTTCTGATTTTATTTCAAAAAAGTTATTAGTGTAATTTTACTCGTTGAGTCTGATATCTCTCATACTTACGGAATTATGGCCTGTAAACACTTATCGATTACACTCTGTATATGTATGCCCCTTACTGTACAGTACGGTGGTATGACAAACAAGAAAGATGAGGACACAATTATAATTAAATTGGTTAGGAAATGTAATTTAGCAAACTGTGAGGCTTAGTACGAGTATATTGGATTAGGTAAACATCCAAATTTTTGGACCTCAATTAAAAACTTTTCTATTTAATTCATTCGGTTCATATACCATTTCTGTGTGTTAGATAGAACAAACAAGGCTTAACCTTTTGACCGTCAAGGTCTAATATATCAGACACTGCCTCGCCGGAGTGTAATAAATAAGATAAAGGTCCAATTCGAATTTTATCATGTAAAAAATAAAAATTCTCCCAATCAAATGCAATCTCTGATCTGCGTGATGTAATTTAGTATCGGTGGCAACACGAGTACGGTTGATGAAAAATTGACGTCGGTCAAAAGGTTAATTGAGATTGATCTGTATAAGATTGAGACAATATTTCGCATATTATCGTGATATCTATTTTTAAATATTGTGTGTCATACAGATTTCCTTTAGTTGTACATTGTCTTATTTCATTTTCATAAATATTTTTTATTTTCACACTTTACAATTCGAACAACAAAATTATGGTCAGTTTTTAGGTTTGTTACATTTTTTTTATTCTACTAACGAATGGTTTACTTTGTCGTCGTTTCAGATGAGAGTTTCAATTAATACGAGTACTAATGATTTGTAACCTTACTCTTGAAAACTCTTTTGAAAAACTTGTTAGAGATTTTTTGTACTTTCTGCGGAATAAATTTAACTCCGTCAGCAGTAAATGGTAACTATTAGTCTCTCGGCTGTGGCTTCCGAATGCTCCGGAACCCACTTCATTCTGTGGCAGAGTAAGCAAATTCCTGTGAAGGTAGGAACTGTTTTATTTCAAAACGACAGCTTTTATGAATACGGGTTTTATTAAAGGTTTAATTTTCCTAGATAGTTTATATAAAGTTCTACATTATATAAACTATCTAGAGATTTTTCATATTTCATATTTTTTAAACTTATAGTGTCAAGTGCCGTAAATATGCTTTTTTAAAAAACAATTATATATTTATGGCACTTGCGGTTGAAACCCTCGGGCCCTGGTCAGCAGACACAAAGAAACTCGTGAATGAAATTTCAAAAAAACTGATCGGTGTGTCTGGTGACCTACGGGCAGGGTCGTATTTTGCCCAGAGGCTCAGTCTAACCGTACAAAGAGGCAATGCGGCGAGCGTTCTGGGAACTATGCCCCGGGCCACTTTAGGGTTTTTTGATGTGTAACAATGTTGTTTATTTTGATACCTAATTTGTCAATTTACTTAATAAAAAATTTAAACAACTTATAGTTCAAAAGTTTTAAAAACACAACAAACACATTTTTTTTTGCTTTCGGAGCGATAATTGCCGAAAATATTAACACTATAAAAAATATTTTAGTAAATCCCTATTTATCACACGTTAGGATTGAAATGAAAAAAGAAACACTCCCCGCTCTACGTTTACCCCTACCGCTACCTAGGGAGGCCCTAATAAAACAGTTTTACCACTTTTTATTTATTATTTTAAGAATTGCTACCAGATCAGCGTTCCAAATTTGTTTTTTTTTTAATTTCACATTGTATCGAGAATTATACACGAACTATGCATGGAAGTACATAATATCTAGGTCCATATTACTGTGGTATCTTGTGACACGAGAGTACCTACCTAGGACGCTCATGCCAGTTCATCTGATTACCCTTCAGG
The DNA here is from genome assembly GCA_025490895.1 of Thaumatotibia leucotreta. Classification (NCBI taxonomy): domain Eukaryota; kingdom Metazoa; phylum Arthropoda; class Insecta; order Lepidoptera; family Tortricidae; genus Thaumatotibia; species Thaumatotibia leucotreta. The sequence continues at coordinate 81,479 of JALPQI010000894.1, read as the reverse complement.
CCAGATTGATACAAGCCCGCTGCCCGTCGTACGTGGCTGGGCACGACATATTTATGGGTATGTACAGCAGTGGACGTCTTTCAGCTGTGATGATGATGAACATGCATTATTGATATACTTGTCAACGATCGTTTGACTCGAGTGTGTTGTAGTGGATTGTAGTCGAATGATTTTGGATGAATACATTTTTAATCGTATTTATAAGTAAGTAGTAATCTAAATGTACTTTTCATGTCCTATACTAACCTTAATCTAATTGAAAGATTCGCTTATATTAAATTTACACCCTGTATCGTACGGGTAAACGTAACTTTTGAAATGGGTCCGATCTGGCTGACGTTTGGTCGGGTCGCGGTCGACCGCCGTCATGTTCCACATAAGCTCGCTCATAAGCTTGAAGGCGCCTAAGGTCAGAGGACCTACCGCGAATCACGATCGATATGGTGCCTCCCTGTCTCACTTTCATACTAATTCAGAAGAGTTAGTGAGAGAACACGTCGATCGTAGTCCGCGGTAGGTTTTCAGCTTTCTAACCCTTTACCCTATACTTATGCCGTATAGTCAACCGCTGGGAACTCTAGCTCACTCGAGATCTTTGTCACTATAGCGTTATTTATAAATAAGATTGTAAGAAAAATGGTAGGTACTTGAATGGCCTTGTACTCCAATTAGTTGAATATACATTATGTTCTATAGATGGCGCTGGCCCTTACACTATGATTTTGTAGGCAGCGTTTTGGGACCGAGTTTCAATCATCAATTCAGCAATCAGCAAATATATTTCAATAATGTAAGTTTTTTACGTATCTGCAATAGAATGTCTAAATACCTATAGACTACTTACTTAATTCTGTATAAGACTGTTAAAATATTTATTTAACAAACTGAAATAAATACAACCTTATTTTTATTAAAATAGCAAGCGTCCTTGTAACTGGCATTAACATAAAATCATATTCTTTATGTTGTTGTAAGATAAACTCCTGGAACACGACATTACTCCCACATTTTCTCGTATTTATTTGAGTTCATGTAATTTTGCGAAGAACAGGCTGGCTTGAGATCTTCCTTGTTGACCTTTTGAATAAATTGCGCGGATTCCGGTTTAATTAACAACTTATTAGAGAACGTCCAATCCCAAGAACATCGGCAAATTGGAGTGCTGCGTGTAATCTTTCATTTATAATTTCCGTTTAGTTTATTACATTAAATGTGATTCATTTATTGAGGAGGAAACGATGATATAAATGGGTTATGCAGATGTTTCTATTGCATTATTCATTTGTCTTTGGAGATCACAAAAGTTAAGAGAATTATAACGTAATTTTTACGCGGCACCTTAGATAAAATCAGGAAAGGCTGGCATTTGTTTACGCGAAACGTTAACTTTCATTATTTTTGTTACAGTAATGACGCTTTCCTTAAATATGTTTGACCTAAATATCAATAAAAAAAGTTTACACACTAATTATTCGTTCCGTCATCTTTCACGGCGCTACAACTTCATTCCAAACATTTTAACTGAAGTATTTACAAGCCAAATCTGGTCGATATTTATGTTAATCAACCAATGCCATATTTTTAGATAATCCCAATACTAGAATATTAATAATTTACCTGAAAGCCTGAAAATCGATAGGTACTGTCATTTATTGATTTACTATTCAAGATCTAAAACGGCGCTATTCGAAGCTTCACCGACATGTTTATTGTTTGGCTAATATCCATAGTATTTTTCGGGTGCAATAAAACAACTCAGCGTCAGGAAACTCGTAAACTTCAAGACCACGAACCGCAGATTAAACGAGGTGCGGGAAGTACCCTCAACAATAAACAGTCTTACAAAATACACTAAATTCTGAAAGATTTGTGATGTAACTGAATGTGTTATTCTCCTAAGTCCAATTATATAAAAATTGAGAAGTATAGGGGTCCTAGGAAGTTAAATCATTTCACACTATCATTAAATAAAAAAGTGCACTACGTTATTTTCATTCATTCATTTCAGGGTGGGAGCACAGTTTAAAAATCAGTACCTACTCGTATTATGTCAACGTAGTCTCAACTCAATACAATGAACTAGTTTTTTTAGTAATTCCTGTAAAGCAAAGATAGAATTGACTGACTCAATGACTTTTTCAATGTATGAGGAATATTCAATTAATAATTGTATTTTAATATTAGTTTTTTCTAGTTATAAGATAACATTGTACTTAACTGACCATTATTTGATAAAAGATTGATGATGGGCAGCAGTGTCATCATAGTGGGCACATTACTGCGATCGCCAATCCTCTTGGCAGCGTTATGGGCATTTATTTACCTTCTAATGCGTATAGCATAGTTAATAGGAGAGGCCTAAGTCCTGCAGTGGACTATCATAGGCTGATGCATGCATGCATGCATTGTACTTGAGCGGATTCACAAAACCATACATTGCCAGGTGTTCGCGGAAGACCAGCGTCAGGTGTAACTCTAGTAGAATCTGGCATTATGCTGAGTGTTCACCATTTTTCAGTGTTACAATGGTAACTGTGAAATGTGTAGTACCTACTTAAATATACTGAAATAAATGACATTCCATTATATTCTAAGTGGACAGGTTCCAATGGGGCCATGTGTTGTCCCCACCACTGCTGATGCCTGTGGCCTCACTGAAGCTGGAGAGCAGCAGAGATCAGAACATTCCATTTCCAACAGTACAGTCAAGTGCAAAAATAAGTATCGAAAGAATCCGCTCATAAATATGTTACGACGTTCTTATTTCATAGAATTAGAGTGCACTGAGACATATTTTTGAACATTTTTGTCTACACCTTATTTTGTCTTTGACTGTGCTGTACTACAGGGCGGTTTTCTAAGCAAGACTTGTTTATTGCTAAATGTGTACCTAATCCTGAATGTTAAATTAAATCAAATAAATACGATTACTAAGTGCACTCGTGGGTTTTTGTTAAACGCTTTGAAATCCCGTACAAGAAAAGTATATATGCGTACATTCGTACCTAAATAGTTGCAGCGTGTAGTACATTAAAAACCCACAATCGTTTTTGTGTGGAACTCGAACCACCTTAAAACCGCGTAATGCCGGGATCCGAAATTAATGGCTGTAGACGAGATATCCGTTTATGCGAATTAATTTAAAACAATAAAAACGTGAACTGCGGCATCTATAAATAAAAGCTAAATGTGGCGCGTGAGGCCTCCCGCTGTCGAGTCTGGCACAACGGGATTTGTCTCAAAAAAGTCATTCGTGCATACATTTTCTAAGGCGCTTACGCCACTGTGGAGCCAGCGATGGGAATAGTACGTGTTCCCAGCCCCGTAGAAGGGCTTAGCGATCTCATTCAATATTTGTAAACCTGCTTGTGGCGAAACGCATAAACCACAGGAAGAACCAGAAAAGTGTTAATACTCGTACACGCGCGTTAATCGAATTCAGGGTTTCGCATGCATATCTTTAAATTTTGAATCAACATCATCATCATCATCAGCCTATGGTAGTCCAATGCTGGACGTAGACCTCTCCTATTAACTATGCGTATAAACGCATTAGGAGGTAAATACCCATAATCGCCACGCTGGGCAAGCGGATTGGCGATCGCAGTAATGTGTCTCCTATGATAATAACGCTGCTGCCCATCATCAATCTTTTATCTAATAATGGTCAGTGACACTTCAATCCCTTAGTCGACTCTTACGACACCCGCTGGAGGAGTTGGGGTGGTGAAATTTTGAATATTTTAATTTTATTCCACGAGTAACTACCTACGTTGTTACTGTCAGTGATGTGTTTACTTACTATGATAAGGTTATTCTGATTATTATAGTTCTAAACCTATATTTTTAAAATGGAATGCTACTGAATTTTACGTACTTGTAATTGATTTGTTCGATTTCCCTTTATAGGAAATTAATGTTGACTAAAGATTTAACGATATTAATTTACGATTGTAATTGTTCATTTTAAGATTTTAGTCTTTGTAAATATTTGACCCAAAAATCTTTACTTAATTCATCATATTCATTATTTTCAATGTACCTATAAAGAAAACTAATTTAATATACAACATTTACTGTATAATTTAATTATTATAAAGAGGATATTATCTCCTTGCTGAGAAAAAGTTCAGTACTATAATAACTTTCAAGAGCGGTACTCCGTAACAAGATATCGTTAAAAAAACATTCAAGTTACATAAAGAAAATCCGTTTCTTTATAGGCTAGCGTTCCTTGCCTCCATAAACTTCGTAATCAACAAATCATAAAAAAACGTTACGACACGAAAACTCAACATTACGAACACGTGCGGAAGTATCTCAAGATTTCAACATAAGTAACAAAACAAACTTTACTTACGCTTTTATCCGATCCGGAAAAGTCACTTATCACTTATCAATTCAGCCACTAATTAATCCAGTCACTAATATCCGTGCAACTGTAGTTTTGTAAGTTGTAAGTTTGAACTGAAGTACTACGAGCTACGCGCGTAGCGGTCTACGGTCGGCGCGGGACTGTAGCGGGCGCTACGACCAAAGAGTTCGGAACGCTGGCAACCCTGATCGATCATTAAGGGTGCGCTCTGTTTGTCAACGAGTTTTATTATAATATATCCTGAAATATATTGCACGGATTTTTGCGCAGTTGTGTCTAAAAGGATTAGGTTTATTCTGCTGGACTGTATACTTCAATAGAAAATATTAATTTTTATTATTTTTTATAGGGAATAATTTCACTACAAGTAAATACAACAAGGGAACTTCTAGGGCCTGTCTCTATCAGAGATTAAAAGCATGACCCGGCAACTTCAAGTTTCAAACATAAAGGCTTTTGGGCCATCCGACCCTCGAAGGGCGACCCTTTCAAAACATAAGCATGAATTATCCCAACGTTTATTATACGTACCCGCAATTAAAATTGCATGACGAAATATTAATAATATAAGATCGGGACTAACTCTACACAGGTGAGAGTCTGTGCAGAAGAAGCTGGTAATAAAACAAGCCCATATATCTCACGTGCTTACACTCTACGAACAAACTGTACTTACTTACCTTTCAATAGATTTCAAATACCAAAGAAGAATAGATCACGGTCACCAATATCCGAGGTGGGAATCGAACCCACGTACTTAGTTTTCGATGTTGATGCCTGTACCGAGCGATATATCATCAGAAATTACCTTGTTTATTAGACATTATCTTATCGGTGAAATAAGTTCGTTCTATGTTATAAAACTACCGCTTGCCATCAGGCAGGCCGTGCTCAAGTTTGCCGCCGTCAAAGTACCTTTAAAAACTGTGATGTCGATGGTACAACAAGTATTCCCTGGTTAGTTTTTAAACCAAAAGGCTTATAAATCACCTATGACGCAGAAACAACCACCTACATATGTAGTTATTTATTAGGAGCAGCGAGCAGCCGCAAAACTATATTATTTCATAATTTTAAACTGCTTTACCCTTAAGACATTTTGAATTAGAAATGAATGCAATCGGAACAAAACAAACTAGTGTTTTATTTCAATAAAATCTTTCGCAAATGCGATGCATTCCGATTCCTTTAAAATAATATTGAATTTCACATCATCAATCTTCCAAGTATTCGAGTCCGGGAAACATGTCTTGAAGTGAATTATGAGTTATGACTTTACTTTGTCGCTGTGTATTTACATCCTATCTAATAAATCACTTTTTGGCTTTTTCGTGTAATATTCTCGGCCTTTTAAGGCTATTTCGGGATTCGGCTCCGGTCATATAATTAGGGATATGGGTAGGTAAGTGTTCTTTAGCCGTTTCAAAGCTTTTTCTCTCACGTCAAAACATGGCCTGTACCCTAATATTTCAACTTATAAAAAATGTGAGCCTTATACAGTGTGTGTCTTTCATAGCGACATTGCTTTTAAGTAACGTTAGATTAAAGTGCTGTAATCATTTTATCAAAATAATATAACGATTACCTTTTGTATTTAAGAGTAATTAATTTAAAAAAAATCTCGTGCAGCAATGTTATGCAAACATTTGACGTTTCAGAGAGGAAAAGCTAGTTTCGTTTCCATTTTAATTGGATCAAATCATTAAAATAACTGTGAACTGTTGCCGACGTTAACTTATTTACTGAATTATCCATTACTAGAAAACACTATTAGCAGCACCTAGCGCACTTTCGCGGCCTTTTTGGAGCCACCCCATCTCTTTTTAATAAAAATAATCAAAAAGAGATGTGTAGGTAGTGTAGCCGCTAGCTAGATGCAAGCAACTATCAATCAAGTTGTGCTAGAGCCGCAGGACAAATCGTGACATCATTTTCAATACGCCGAGTTCCTGCCGGTCCCATATTGGAATCCCATCTAATAATCTATCTAGGAGGGATTGAAACCTTCTTGAGCTAGGGATATAGGGATATTCGGAATTTTATTTGGCAATCAAATTCGATAAAGACATTGTTTTAGGGTCATACCTGTAAATTAAACCAGTACTTTCTTTGGACATTTTACAAAAGTTACGGATGCCTACCCTAGGCAAAATTTTCGTTTGGTCTCATAATCTCTATAAACAGTGTCTCTTCTTTGATTATTATTTTATTGTATTCATATGATAAATTATTTACACACAAGTCGTTAACCTTAAGAAGATGTATTTTATGTTCTATGTATAACTGAAGGTGCATTCAGACCAAACGAGTATTCGCTATTCTAACCCCCTACTCTATGAAATTCGATCGTTACACAAAACGTGATTCGTTGATTTCGTAGAGTGGGGGATAGAATAGCGAATGCTCGTTTGGTCTGAATGCACCTTAACTAGTCTTTCACTCACAATGTTTTGTTTTGTTACGATCGTCACCCTGGCCTGGGCCCGGCCATGGCGGTCTTTGGACCTCATTATTTTAGAGATACGAAACAGCTACTCTTAAATGCTTCCGACGGGAGCTGTTGTAACCTTGGCTAGATAAATGGAACTAGAATACAATTTTGTTAAATTGCGCATAGTATATGACATAGTTATACTATGCTTTATTCGGATAATGGAGTAAAATAATCAATATTCATTTTTTTCTCAGTAAAATATAATAACTCCGCATAGGCGATATACTGGGACACTGCTTATAAATAATATCTCACATTATTTCTAAGCAGTTTCTTTCCTCCATCGTAACACACACAGCAGTGAACGTCTTTCGGCTGATATACTTAATAATAATGATGATTCAACTCCTTCGTGACATAGACATTTAGACATATTAAAGTTCGCTACATATTTACACGCCGCCGATTCAAAACAAATCTGTTGCTAAATTATTTAGTTTTGTAGTCAGGGGTAAGTATTCCATTGCAATACATCAACATGCAAATTGCAGACTTTATCAGCTACATGCACTATTCAATATTAACTTGAATTAGTCGACATACAGGACTTCATATAAAGCGAGTTCCCGTGAAATCCCGAAAATGCAAGTCAACGGCCGGTCGCCGAACTGGGAACTTGATTACTGCAGACTCTGGCTGGCTGCCAAACACCAACAAAGGTCTACAGACGACTTACCCCCGTTTTACTATCCTAACCGAAACCAGGACTAGCAAATAATACAGACTAGTAAGCGTCAATACGATGGATGTACGAATAGTTTTCGTATTCGTCGAATATCACCAGAGATCGGAAAAATGTGCGTCATTGTTCGCAATAATATGGACATGACTCCAAAGTTGATTAAATGAATAATAAAACGAATTATATCTTAAAATTTGATTTTGAAGCTTTAAGGTGGCTATTTGAATAGGTTTTCATAGTTACCGGTGTCAAATAGGTAATTTTTTGAGAATGATTAAATGATTAATTATTCAATCAACTTTAGAGTTATGTCCATATTATTGCGAACAATGACGCACATTTTTCTGATCTCTGACTATCACCAATGCTGGACAGAACAAGACACTGCGACACGATTGATTCTGCCGCTGATTCCGCGGATGAAAGAAGCATGAAGCAGGATAAAACTCGTCATCGTTGTTAAATCTAATATAGCTTAAATAATAGGGTAGTTTATGTTAGGATAATACTTACCTTCCATATTTTAAAGACTAACGGTTCTTAATCGCGACCACGGGTGCCTGCCTGCGACCACGGGTGTAATTTCATGCCCGAAACATTACGCGATTAAGACCCGTTTGTCTTTAAAATATGAGTGATAATTGTGAAAGTTTAAATCAATATACATATAATACCTTCCAACAGCTGCGGTATCTGCACCATCAACTTTTCTAAGGAAACACTCTGTACGTAAGCTATTTGGCATGCTGTTAGTGAACAGCTGCAGAATGTGGAACATGACTATATCTACTTTTAACCTATATACGAGTATTTACCCTTTTTTTGCAAATAAATTATGAATGATTTGATATGACGAAAAGTACATACTCTTATCTACGTCGGTACTGCTAACTGCCAATAAAGTGCAGGAAGTCTCAGTAAATTGTTTGGTGATCAGCAGGCTTAGCACATGATTGGTGCGACAGTATGTCGCCGCGAGATAGATCTCCCGTCCTTCACTAGCTATATTAACAAAAGAGGGATGGATAGACTATCTCGCGGCGAGATACTGTCGCGCCAATCATGTGCTAAGCATACAGAATCATCATAAAAACTGTTCATTCATTTTTGTACAGTATAAAATGGTTATGATGCAATAATATAATGGGATTGAAGTGTCACTGACCATTATTTAATAAAAAAAATAATGATGGGCAGCAGCGTCATCATACTGGACACATTACTGCGATCGCCAACCCGCTTGCCCAGCGTGGCGATAATGTACCTCCTAATGCGTCTATACGCATAGTTAATAGGAGAGGCCTACGTCCAGCAGTGGACTATTATAGGCTGATGATGATGATGATGATGATGCAATAATCTGAAATTGATAAACTAAGAATACTTATACATTCTAAGTTTTTGCGTATCTTTATGCGAGCTGCTATTCGATGTACTCCTCAACAGTAACATTTGCCCATTTGATTTTGAACCTTATCGAAATCTTTATAGGCCTATTTGTAGTCTGAAGAGTTGAATAATCTTAGATTTTAACGCTTTAGCGCTATAAAAGCACTTACATTGACAAATTGGCTGAGATGGAAGCGTGTTTATTCTGTTTACACTACCGCAAATTACGACGTTAAATTTAAACCTTTTAATCAAAAGGTTTAAATCTAATGAAAAGTATATTCTGTAGTGTAAACAGGCGGTGTGGGCCGTGTGGTGACGGCAGTAAGAATACATTTGTCACCACCCAACCAACCACCCAACTCCTCCTGCGGGTGTCGTAAGAGTTGACTAAAGGATTGAAGTGTCATTGACTATTATTATTTGGATTATTTGATAAAAGATTGATGATAGGCACATGACTGTGATCGCCAATCCGCTTGCCAAGCGTGGCGATTATGGGCATTTACCTCCTAATGCATCTATACGCATAGTTAATAGGAGAAGCTTACGTCCAGCAGTGGACTATTATAGGCTGATGATGATATTCTGTAGAAAATATTTTGGATTGCATTCTCTTAAAGTCAATGAAAATTAATAAGCGAGAGTCGTCGAGCGAAATAATTAAAAACTTCCGAAAGACATACCTCTATTGTATATGAATAATTCCTTGAAAGTTGGATGAGAAAACTTTACGGAATAAAGCCCGGAGCCAATTTTTTTTACATTCCTTGCTTGTTTATTACGTTTTGTCTGACCTTCATTTAATTTTAATTTTATTAACTTTTTTTATCTGTATACATATCGATACAGTGTACAAGTACGTACCGATTCAAGTATACATACTCGTACAGATAAAAACATACAATAGGTACATTACTATGATTATAAGGAGGTACTATACAGATCACGATAACGACTGCATCTTTTCATATTGTCTACTATGATATATAGCTTCATTGATTTTCGTAAATACATGACATAAAACATGCAAAAATTTATTTCGTGTCATTAATTTACAACATAGACTTATCCATATCAATCATTATTTTTGACGTTAATGTTTATATATTTGTAATATAAATAAACACCTATTATCAGAACGTAAGTGCACAAAAATCATTATTTTTTCATAATATATGTGCACATTCATCTCTTCAAAATAAAAGCTTTTTCAGTAGCTTTTAGAAAAATGGAACCCTAAACATTTATTGTCTTTTTACGATTCCATTGGCTTTCAACGCTAGAGAGAGGTATTGAACCGTACGTAGGTATAACTCCTATAGATTTCTTTACAATACGTAGAGTTTATTGAAGAAGAGGAATCCTAAAGAAACGGCTAGGAAATGCCGCATTTAAGAGTTTTACGACCAACCATTTAAGCTCTGTTAATGACCTCAATCGAATAAGAACTTCTGGGGCAAAATTAATTTGAAACTTAGCTATGATACAGTTTATAAATTTAATATAATTTCCTCTAACCTATTAAATAATACAATATTATGATATTTTTAATTGCATTTTTTATCTAGATATTTAGTAATATCGATTTATTGTCGTTTGTATTATATTCAAATTATTGCGTATTGTTCGCAATTTCGGCAAAACACTGAGTATCCAGATGCCGTTTGAGAAAGATGACACAGCTTCGATTTACGAGCAATATTAACAAACCATGTTTATGATATAATTGCCTGCCTCTCGTCGTAGTATTAAAACTTTAAGCTCTGAGTTGTTATAATTAAATATTTAGCCATCCTTGTCACGTTGTTATTCGCAATCAGTAAATAAATTAGTACATTACGATACAAATGCAATAAAAATGAAGTTCAAAACGATTGGCGATAAATTAAAACACGATCGAAGGGAATGTTTCAAATCGACACGAATCAATTCACAATTTGAACTTCTCGCACTAGCAAGTAAAAAAAATATATTTTGATTGAAAATAATATTTTTTTATTGTCACTTGTATTACAATAAGTTAGTACCTGAGCGAACAAGCGTCGCTTCCAGATGAAACCAAGCTTGGTAAAATTTTCTCTATAGTAAATCGCTATACAGCAAACATCATAATTGTTAGAGCTGTTTCCTAGATCCTAGAAATATGTATTGGAAAAAAAACCCCATCCATCTTTAGTTGTTTTAACTAGTTTTATTTTGGAAATTTTATAACAAAAAAGAGAATTTGAAGATTAGAAAATTGTTACTATATTAGACAACCTAAGAAATAGTTGTAGATATATACAAGAACTGCTCATTTAAGAAAAGGGGAAAAAATAAACTACCTTATTGTCCTACATTAACAAGGTCAGATACTTGGGTCACTGTAGATCAATTATTTCCACACGTCCCCCAAGTTACCTAAAATATTCAGGATAATGTCAAGAGTTCAAACTTAAGGCCATGTTTGGATAATTAGTTTGTCCTCCGGATTGTCATGCTGCTACGACATACTAGTCATTAATTAGTAAGTGAAGATATAATATGTATTTCCCGTAGGTATACGAGTAACTACCTACGTTGTTGCGACGCAGTAGAATGTTTGTAGAGATGCTGTGCCAATCAGTCAAAGGCAGAAATAATACCTGATTTGGCCATGTATTTTCTGGTATGTGTAAACTTGTGGAAATTAAATCAGTGGATAGGTGTTTAAATATTTTGCCTACATTCCTCTTCGTAGGCATAGGCAGGTATGAGTAGTAGGTAATAGAACTCAAATGATTACTACGCAATAAAAATATAGACTGTGATAATACAAGAATCACAATATAATTTATTTTATTTTATTTAAAACAACCAACGTCATGAACATTATGAACAATCGGTATTAAAGCATTGAAGTTAAATATTTCAGAAACTACATTAAAATTTCAAATTCGTGAACAACAATTTGTTAATTAACAAAAAGTAAGTTCTCGTTTAGAACAACCGAGTTTTTTTACGTTGGAGGAAAATTAAGTACGGCACCTACTGTTTAGATTGCATAGCTGTTTCACCTTAAAAAAGTTACGAGATTAGAGAGAAAAAATTGATTCGTTGAGTTTATTTTACTACTTTTAGTAGTTAAAAGTAGCTACATTCTAATCTAAGCCAATAAGTAGGTGAGATTTGTTTGTTAACCTTTTGGACGCCAACGAATGATATATTGCCACTGCTGGTTCAACGCCATAGACCAATATATAAGTCTTGGTCCACAGGCCAATATAGACCTACACGCATGTGCGTAAAATTCAATTTCAGTTTTGACATTTTATTGACGTGGCGTATGAGTGAATAGCTTTTGCATTTGACGTGGCGTCAAAAAGGTTAATCTTAGTGTCGAACAAATTTCCCTTGCAAATGTTTTAAGATAATTTTCCTAATCCTCATAATTATTTACATATATTTACCTTTATACCATTATGTATTTCCATTTTGTGTTATCGCCAGTCCCGCGAACAACACAATGCTATCGTAGATGGTTACTGATCCCAGACATCCTACTAAAACCGAAAACATGAACAATAGAAAACTTCAGAAGTACCTAGTTATAGTTCAATTGCTGATACCTAGGTCCTGGCTAATTGGCAAGCCGACATGCCTTGAATAGCCGAAACTGAAGTAGACAAAAGGGTCAGCTTACGAGTTGGGAATTGTTAGGATACAAATTCCCTATGAGAACAGACATTTTACTGCTCAGTTCATTTAATTTTATCCTTTTGGTATGTAACCAATGTGTTTTGAGTGTAGTTAAGTATCCGCAGGAAAATTCACACGCTAGGCGGATAATTAAAGCTTAACGAACCATGTCATTTTGTTAGAGTAAATCTATCGTATTTACCCTCTGGCAGCCAAGAACATCTATAGTTGTCGTGGGCTGTCATACATACCACGCTGACAACATCCGACCTAAAGTTGTCGTGACTAACGCTGTCAAAGCAATGGTCCTGAGTGCATAGCCAAGTTGCAAATCAGCAGGCGTAGCTAATGTGTTTTGAGTGTAGTTAAGTATCCGCAGGAAAATTCACACGCTAGGCGGATAATTGAAGCTTAACGAACCATCTTATTTTGTTAGAGTAAATCTGTCGTATTAACCCTCTGGCGGCCAAGAACATCTATAGTTGTCGTGGGCTGTCATACCTGCCATTCCAACAACACCCGATCTAAACTTGTCGTGACTAACGCTGTCAAAGCAATGGTCCAGAGTGCTTAGCCAAGTTGCAAATCAGCAGGCGTAGCTAATGTGTTTTGAGTGTAGTTAAGTATCTGCAGGAAAATTCACACGCTAGGCGGATAATTGAAGCTTAACGAACCATCTTATTTTGTTAGAGTAAATCTGTCGTATTAACCCTCTGGCGGCCAAGAACATCTATAGTTGTCGTGGGCTGTCATACCTGCCATTCCAACAACACCCGATCTAAACTTGTCGTGACTAACGCTGTCAAAGCAATGGTCCAGAGTGCTTAGCCAAGTTGCAAATCAGCAGGCGTAGCTAATGTGTTTTGAGTGTAGTTAAGTATCTGCAGGAAAATTCACACGCTAGGCGGATAATTGAAGCTTAACGAACCATGTCATTTTGTTAGAGTAAATCTATCGTATTTACCCTCTGGCGGCCAAGAACATCTATAGTTGTCGTGGATTGTCATACCTACCATGCCAACAACACCCGATCTAAACTTAACGCTGTCAAAGCAATGGTCCAGAGCGCGTTGCCAAGTTGCAAATCTGCAGGCCTAGCTAAGTTCTGCAATCATATACGATAAGCGATAAGGATAAGTCATAAATGTATGAGAATGACAGATTCGAACGATACGTCAGGTGACCATTTCCATACATTACTGTGGTCACGTGACTTATAGGTTATTGTATAGGTACGATTGTAGAATGGCATCTTGGCTCAGGTATCAATAATGATCAGTAGCGTCTCGTAGTTTTATTTTTCTGTCACTCGTTCTTATAAGCGCGACAAAGACGAAGAAGTTTTTTTGACGATTTTCGTTGACGATTGGTATCTTGGTTACACAACCTGTTTTCAAATAATTCATATTCGTCATTCATAATCAGAAATAATTAATGGCGTGTAAGTAACTCAATTCTTTACGCTAGAGGAAAAGCATTCAGAAGTTCAACCATTAATTTTATCGCACAACGCATTGCGATACAGCGAGGAAATGCCGCCAGCATCCTCGGTACAATGCCACAAGGGCCAATCTTAGATATAGGTTAGGTTAAGTAGATTAGTTAGATTTAATCTATGTACATAAATTGTAGTTTTGAAAATAAATATATATTAAAAAATAAAAATATGTTTTAATTTTATTGATTACTTTTGTAATAAGTTTTTAACATTTATAGACATTTATATTCGCTTATTTATTTGAACCATTCATGTCAAGGTTAATAAGTAAAAGGACCCGATTTTGGCGTGTGCTAAATTGAAACGCTGAACATTCTCGTAATTACAACCCGTGTAAAGGTCCCTCTGCAACCATAGCATCCTTATTAATATTCATATTTTTAATAGCTAGCAATAAGTTTGCAGTTTCATTCAGAATTTTTGAGTACACTAGCTTTATACTGGGCTTTGAAAGGATTTTAGAAATAGAAACATTAATTTTATTCTGAACTGTTTATTTTGATTAATTAAAAGTCTCTAGGTAAATAGTAGCTGCGGAAGCTAAAAACGTTTATTTGGATTTCACGTTAGTCTCTGGAAAATCAGTCTTTCATTTCAGTTATTTTTTTAATATTTTGTTATCTAGCTTTGTTATTCGTTCTACTCTAATAGTTTAGGTACTAAACGCTCGCCCAATTGAACAATATCAACGGAAATCTTTACAAAATCTCCGGGATAAAATCGCCTCAAGTAGTGGTTACCTAATCTTTCAACCCCTTCTGTCGAACATAGATCATCACATTGATTCAATTTCTCCAAACAGGGGATAATATGGGGCCCCTTAGGGTGAAGACACATGTATCAGCAGGCGTACATAATTTCGACGGCCCCTACGTAAGTTGTCGTAACTTGAAATTTGGGATTTTTTTTTATTTCATAAAACATTATACATTTTATGAATGTATCGGTTCCACGAAGAAAAAATTAATAAATCCTATTACAAATAGGTTTTTGAAACCCGAAAACTGTCGTAACTTAAAATAACACCGTCGTATACTGTAGTATGTGTACTTACGACAGTTAATACGGGACGGCCACCCGCGCTCACGCAGCGTAAGTGCCAGTTACAATCTTATACGCGGTGGAGCAGAGGTTTTTCGTGAATGATAATTTTTTACCAAAAAACTGACAACTAGATGAGACAAAAATGGATAAACGATACATTTTATTCGATAAGAGTAAGACACTGTATCGGGAACAAACTCAAACTAACTGCAAGACCAAAATTAATTTTCGAAATGGCCGTTGGTCAGTTAAAACAAAAGGTCCGAGATGAAATAAAAGACGCTTGCGAAATAAAAATGATTTAAAACCACTAAGCAAAGTTGACATTTGTTCGATTTCACTCATAAATCATGTGCGAATTTATTAGTATGGATTTTGTCAATTTTTTAATAATACCGGTGAATACTGTAGTATGTTATCACTTACCACAATTTACTTCGGAGTTCAAGATCGGTGTTTTGTCTTAAATTTAACCTACTACTATTTACGTTGGATTTTATTTATTTTTTTGTGTTGTATGTGCATTTGAGACATTTGTCGTCGGAAATTGTTTTTAAATTTCTATTGTAAGAGATATTTAAGACAGTATGCGCCGGATCAAATACGGAGTTACTACAATTTACAATTATAATGTTTGCGTATTTCAATAATTTCTGCTCATTATATAGGTTCGCCACTTTCTTTTGAACCAAACGATAAAGAAATGCAGAATTCATTGTAATAAAACGGCATTTTTGTGATAGTGACCAAGACAAAACAATCATATCACTTACATTATTAAATACTGCAGCAGTTGGTGGGTTCATTTACGAGTATTTAGTCATCAGTCATCAGTGAAATCATCATCTGCAGATCGCCGATTTGACTGCTGACTGGATGAAACCGCCAACAGCTGCAGTATCTAATCGTGAAAACTGTTCTTTAAGATTATAATGACATTAAAAAAACTTAATATTGATCTCATAATATGATGTAGTTGAAGCTGAAGGCATTTTTGATACCTGATTTTTTATGTCCTTGCACTGTGAGAGAAGTCATTAATCTGCCATGTAATCATAATTTCAAAATAACGTTGTTATTTTGAAATTATGATTATGCTGAATGACAGACTGCTTATGCACAAAATTATAATTAATCAGTTAAACTCATGTATATTCGGTAAATGGTGGTCTTGCACCGGCACTGATCTCATGTTCGACTGCGGGTTTGTGTCACCGAACACTACGTAACAGATGATAAGCACACGAAGTCACTGTGTGCACAAAACCATCATATTCAGAGATTACCGGCTTCGATGCCGTTGGCTCAGTCCAGCCCCCATCCCGATTAAAATTAATCTTAATCGCTCTGTATATCTTCCGTGGCAGGTAGCATCTTTACCGTACCAGCATCTTCGCTTTATCAAAGCGTTTAGGATATGCAATGTGCCTGTATCGTATGCGTCCACCACAGCCGAGTTGTCTATCTCCCTGTCCTTGATACTCTATATCTGCTCCGAGACTTGTAGACTCATTACGTCGTTCCTTACCGAAGTCATACGGTATCTGATAAACACCCGAGCTGCCAAGTGAATTCCCGTCCTTTGGAGAGCGTAAGAAGTACTCATATTGATATGAGGACGCAAAATTGTCTTAATGCTAAACCTCTGGCGTAATAGGCGTCCAATTTCGTTTGTCAATCTTTTCATATGAGGCAAGAATGCTGGTGCCCTCTGTACTGTGTGATGATGTCGAAACGTCCCTGAGCTCCTTGTACGCTGACTTTTTCTCCAACCATATCTGTTCCTCTCCAAGCTCTCCAACGTCTCGTCTCGTCTAACATGTTGCAACATCTTTAATAGTTTAGATAACAGGAGGTAATATGAGATACCTGTGTCCAACAGTGGACTGAAATAGGCGAATGATGTGATATGAATAAACGATATAAACTCATTTCGCATGTGTTATGAATCACAGAACCGCGAGAATAGGTTTGCGAGATAATGATATAAACCAGTTAGCAGGTAACTTTTCTATAGATTTTTTGTAACAGACGATCATTCTGACCTAGCATTACTAACCAATCAAGAAAACGAAGTGTCCCACCCACCTTTCTCTTGAATGTGAAATTTATTCTGGAATGCCTTTCATTAAGATTGGTTAGTAACTCTCTCAGGAATTGCCGCAAAAACGTCATCCACATTTCGTAACCAGCATCTCGGCCTATTCGGACAACTCTCGAATGCGCTCTGCTCAAATTTATACATCAAAATGTTGACCAGTACCAGAACTACATTATAAGAGAACTCTTTGCTTCAATCTGCAAATAATAATCCCATTGTCAAACGAAATAGCAACTATTCAGGAAATGTTCGATGAATTTCATGTGCACAGTAGGTAACTCGTTATGAGCCTTTAATTATTTTTTTTTCAAACTTGCCATGAAATGTTGGCATTACGTACGTCAAATTAAACCAGGAAGTACCATCTCGCTGGTTCGATTATTGAACTTGATATGTAAAGGCATTTCATAACTACTTAGTCTTAGGACTGCAAAGTACCGGAAGGAACTTGCTTTAAAAAATTAAATACCGAAAGTAACTCGTAAAGTGTCAGAACATCTTGGCATTTCACCGTAAAAAAAAGAACTAATGTCAATATCACCGGGTAAAATATTTTCTCAAACAGTTTAAAAAAAATTGATGTATAAGTTTGTGTGTGTGTAACCTTTCGTTTGCCGTCCTCTATAGTAATGTACCTACTATTATAGTTTCTAGTACTCGCTACATCAAACCCAACTACATAATTAAGTCTTCATTCAACACGACATTTTCGAGAATCTGTACAAAAATACTGTACCTGATCTACTTTTCATAATAAAACATACAAAAAACTATTCACCTGCTTAATTTTCTCAAAATATTCCATCAGGCTTTCATAAAAATACTATTAAATTGTTTGTTAAATGGCAAAATATAGTAACTAACACAAAGTTTTTATAATGTTTCCGCAAAATAATGTAGTAAATAACAGATACCATAAAACTTACACGCATAATTCTGACGTATCTTGTAGTATGTGTAACTTACGATCAATTACCATTTATGACCCCCAGCGTAAAGTGACGTTAGTAATACATACCACAATTTTTAGATTCTCTTCTCCGTCATATACTGTCGTAAGTGCAATTCCAGCTAAAGTATGAAATATATCAGAAAACTAATTATATCACTATAAAGACAGTATCTTTGTTAATGTTTATGCCAATTTTC
The DNA here is from genome assembly GCA_025490895.1 of Thaumatotibia leucotreta. Classification (NCBI taxonomy): domain Eukaryota; kingdom Metazoa; phylum Arthropoda; class Insecta; order Lepidoptera; family Tortricidae; genus Thaumatotibia; species Thaumatotibia leucotreta. The sequence continues at coordinate 63,087 of JALPQI010000894.1, read as the reverse complement.
AAAGCAATCCATTGAACTATGTGACCACCATACACATTTCAAACTTTAAAGTGCTCTCCTGTAAACTTGCCATTTTTAACTTACGACAACTTACGTAGGGGCCGTCGATTTGTCTATTGATATTTGCCGTGCAGTATGAAACGCGTAAGCATGCGTACGCGTGCATAAAGCTGGATCCTGACTCATACTAGACGACCATTTTTGTAGACTTACCCCCTTATTCATAAACGTTTGATAACTTAACAAGCAGATAATAATTGTTTGTCCCTTTTGCTCTTATGGCCACATTGTTAAGACCGAAAGGGACAAATAATTATTAGGGGTTTGTTTAGTTAACAAACGTGTATGAATAAGGGGCTAAATACGTACGCATGCTGATATAATATGTGTCTTCACCGTCGTCCATTACAAGATGAAGTACTCCAGCGTGTCGGTCACGCTCATGCTCACGTCACGATTCGGTAACCGCTACCATATCATTAAGCCGGGTTTTCATCGTGAGCGGAGTGGTCACATTAGTGACTCTAATTTTCACTGCTGGTAGAACTCGCGAGCGTAAGCTGCACCTGGCACGTCGCCGGCAGTGAACATGAAACTCAGGCACCTATTAATGAGTCCACTCCGCTCGCGGTGCAAAGTAAATGAACACGGTGCACGGCTAGCAAGCCTGGTACTGTGAAATAAGGACTGTATCGTTATTTATAAATACAACTTTACTTGGCCGTATTTTTTTTATATTACATTTTTACATAAAAAACATACATGTGTCTAATTACTGCTTTAATAAGGTACACATTTCATCCTACAAACTCGACGTGAAACATCTGGATTAGACACAACTAACCCAATCCTCCCGAGCAATAAAAAATATTTCGGACAAATACTGCAAAAAAATTTACGGTTTGCGAAAAAGACGACATCACACACAAAAAAATCGTACCATGAAAGACACGCTTTCACGTGCTTCGTAATGTCAAACATTTCGGTATTTTCATAGCACTTAAATTTCACAAAAAAAATGTCCTGAATTTCTGAAAGGATACTTTAAAGAGAATATGGTATGTAGCTTACGTGTATTCTGACTTTGACATCCAATATAACAATCATGGAGCATTTATATCCACCTGTTTCAACAATGGATCAAGCCCATGGTGTTTCATTAAGGCTTTTATGTGTGGCTGATTCTTATAGCTGTTTTACTGTTCTCATACGCATAAGAAAGTGAAGGTCATCTAAATCGTTGTGTAAAAATCCCATTTTAAGTAAAAAATTAAATCCACCACATTTAATTTGCGTATGCTTGATTGGGGAATCATGAAGACACCGTTTAGATAATATACTCGGGCAGCATCTTGCCTTATTGTTTCTAAAAATAGTACCATGCAATCGCTGAAATAGTCTTACATTCAGCTGAATAGGTTTGTCCGAAATACGTTTGATAGGCAATATTGAAAGCATCATAAAGACCCTAAAAGAAATAATTTGGAAAGTAGCCATATATCACATAACACTCAAAAATATCTACACGCCATACACTCAGAACATAGAAACGCAAAATAATACATATTTCAAGAATTAGACCAGGCCCCAATTTCACAACATTGACAAGTCCTACAATTGTAAATCTACGGTTTCTCCAATAGGGAGCGTCTATAGGCTGCAGTTACCGCTTACCATCGGAAGGGCCGTGCGTTTGTTTGCCACCAGCATAAAAATTAATGCAGGAACTTTAATAAATCAGCAGTAAATAGCTACTCTTATGCGAAGCAAAATTACAATTGTCACAAAAATCACGACAAATTGTAGCGAAATTCCGACATAAGCAGAACCTCATGTCAAGAATTAATGAAAATTGTACTAAAACCTTGCGACAATTGTCACGGGTTTCGGAAAATAAAAAATAGTTTATTAACGATATAATAACGTTATTATTAATAATTTTATGTTGGTGGCAAACAAGCACATGGACCGTCCGACAGCAAGCGGTAGCCGTAGCCTACGGAGGCCTATGACGTCAGTAACAGTGATATTTTACAATTGACACAATTGTAATTATGGTGAAATAGGCCACAGGTTGAACTTGTATTTATAAATAACAATACGGTCTTGCTCGGCGGGATTTAGTGAACAGTCCCTATATCTAATGATAATTGTATAGATTACAAGAAGACTGATAGTACCTAATCGAGTCATGCATCGTCAGCATCATGTTGCAGTAACTTCTGTATCCTACCCACTTTTACCTACTTTACACAAAATATTGAACTAAGAAGAAAACCATGGATTTTCAGTATTGTATCAGGACTTAAAATCCGTGATTGAAACATGAAGCACTATTAGAAAGCTGCTTTATTTAATCTTGTGAACAAAGTAATATAAAAAATATAGTGTACCTACCTAAAATTAATTTAAAACAAACTGTGTGTACTCGCATAGTCATATGCCTACTTATTAAAAATAAGGACAAGGTAAAACTGTTCACTAAGGACAGACATAACCAACTGTTTCAATCGATAGTACGAGGCCAATCCAATCACTGTTTACAGGATATTGGTACCTTGACAACGTATAAAATATTCTGTAGAAAGTAATTTGATTTGTTCTACTTTATTTATGGAAAATTTACTGCTAGTCTATGTCGCGGCAGGGACCAGAACCGGTATTTTCTCCATACAAAAAGAACGGTTCTTTTTTCGTTCTTCTGTATATAAATTCTAAGTTAATAGAGTAATTTAAAAATATGAGAGGTATTGTAAATTACTTAAAATATTGAATAGTACATAAAAAGTACAAAACATTTTAAAATATTGGGCTATTTCGAGGTTTTTGTAAAATAACGGTTTCGGTCCCTGCGTTACGAACCTCAGGATTTGAAATATGCGAATCGTTGACGCGTCCCCGGGTCAAGAATCCTTGTCAATGATTTACAAACAGACCGCAGGACCGAACAATAGGACTTTCGTCGTTAATTCAACTATAGCCATAGTACACATACCTTATATATTAAATAGTTGTATTCTGATACGCAGTAGTTGACACTGTAGGTTATACAGGGTGTTCGTGAGTATACCGACAGACTTGAAAGGTGTATTCCTGACCACATTTTGTGGCTATAATGTCACATAAACTTTTCTGGATTCGGCTTAGTTTAAGAAATAATGACATGTTTTTCAAAAAAACTATTTTCATCATAAGTCACTGAAAAATGCCTGCACGATTAAAATTCTTACCCCAATAGTTTTCCTCTTGACATACTCACTGATTAAAGTTAGAGAAACATAGAAAAAAGTTTCAGAAAAATGTCCAAGTAAAAAACAATCCTTAAAAAAAATTCTTTCTTTACAATTGTTCATGTAGAAAAAAAATCACAATTTTTTTATTTTTTCTTTGTAAATGACATGTCACATTTTTTTTTACTTCTTTTGTCATCAAAAATGCATTGGTAAAGTCAATCGGTATACTCACGAACATTCTGTATAAGCCTAATAGGTACAAACAGCAACACTCCTAACTGACCATTAAAGACAGAGCAGAGAGAAAATGAAAGAGATAAATATATTTATATTATGTCAACTTCAAATTAAATAATACACAGGAATGTTGATTGTTCGCAACTTGGTCGAATAATACAAATCGGGTTCCGAAATCTTATGAAACTGGTATCACGACTTCGGCCGAACTCTGCTGACCAATGGGGCGGGCCTTGCTACGGTTAACCAATGATCGCTCGCGGTTTCTTCAGAAGGTGACATTACCATGGTTACGTAAAAACAAAAACGTTTAACCAATGATTGATCCCGATTTTTCCGGAAGCTGACGTTACTATAGTTACGTTATATATAACATCCGCTTTAGTCCTGGAGACGTCAATCTAACTTCAGAGCCGGTAATTTGACTGCTAAGCTGCTATGTAGAAATTTTCTTTCATTTTCCTTTCAACAGCTGTCACTGTCAGATATTTTTTCAAAGTTAGAATTTCAGCCAGAAACTATCAAGTCTCTATTAAACATTTGTATGGCTACTGACAGATTAAAGGATTATAGGTAGACTGTCAAACGTCTATCTACCCTATTTCCACAAAGGTTACAAAGGTATTCAACTAACGTCAACTAAGAGATGTGACGAATGAAAATAAAGACAGCAATAGCATTTGTCTCTGTCAATGAAAAATATAATTTCAAATTGCCCGATAACATGGCTATTTGTAAAAATATCTTGAATTGAAAAAATACCTCGCCTATTAATGTTAAATAAATCATGGCATCCGATTTGAAGAAAACATACTTTTTTATATATGGTTTTTATTCTTTGTTACATTTATGAATAAATTCTTGTTGACCTCGTAAAAACATTAACAAATTACTAAACGGTTTTAGACAAATCTATGAAGAACTGTCGTTATCCAGTTTCCACTAGTAACAAAGACATCTAGCGTCTAATAATGGCCGATAGCTAATTCTTAATTTTCGTAGACGAAGGAATCTTTATTATGTCATCTAGTTTTCAAATACTGAAATTTTGACGCAACAAAGATGACATATTTTTTTTTTTTTTTTGTATACCACGTCGGTGGCAAACAATCATACGGCCCGCCTGATGGAAAGCAGTCACCGTAGCCTATGGGCGCTTGCAACCCCAGGGGTGTCACATGCGCGTTGCCGACCCAATAAGAACTTGTACACTCCTCTTTTGAAGAACCCCATACTGTAGTCCAACGGGAAAACCTCGGCAGGGAGCTCATTCCACAGACGGACCGTCCGCGGGAGGAAGATCATCGGGGACCATCGGAAATGTCGCGATCGTGCCTACTAACGAAAAATACCGAATCCATAATATTACACGACCAAATTGCATCCTTTGCCAAGTGGCTCAACATTCCTATGTAACTGACATGTGACTGTAAGTGTGATTCTCTTTCATGCAATATTTCCAAATTTTGAAGTGTATACCTAGCTGTGTTGCTGTTTGTACTAATGATATCACTTGTGAACGAAAACTCTAAATAAGAAATATGAAACTTTCTTTATATTTTGAGAATTTGAGAAAAATATAAGCCTTTGAAATGCGATAATACGTGTTCATTGATCCTGACAACGTTACAACCACTACGTATTTTGTCTGAGAATAGTATTTCACAGTTATCTTGTAAATATACTATATTAGTTGAGTAAAACTGGAAACTTTCCGATACGAAGTTCTAGAATGAAGAACCTTTCTTACTGCTTTTTGTCTTCGATAAAAGGTTGGTTGGATGCATTTCTGTTTCTCTAGAATCAAGGTTTTTTTGTGCTAGGCCGTAAGTCCTTACGACCCGGTTTTTGTCATCTGTCATTTATTTATATGTTAATGAGTGAAGTTTGCGTTCTAATGGTCGCCGCTCCCGCGCTCCCTGCCTGCGGTTTTTGTCACCGCCCGGCGGGTGACGTAAGAGTCGACTGAGGAATTGAATTGATATTGACCATTTATTTATCGACGATCGATGACGGGCAGCAGCGTCATCAAAGTGGCCAAAATATTAATCATTTTAACTAAAAGTGTATGTGAACTCAAGGCCTAAGGTTTTAAGTTGGTGACGAGACCAAGATTGTGTTCTAAAAGTGCGCGATTATGGAATTATGCAATTATTTAGGCTTTGTTTATAATTATTTTAGTTTCTACTGACGATTGGTATAGAGCGTTTTGGTTGTTAACCGACGAAGAACCGACCAAAAATTTGTACTTTTTGATAATAAACAAAATTGGATCTTCGATCATTCATAACGTCACTATCATTACGTGCATTATTTGTCGGTATTGTCCGTTGTCCTCTATGGAAGAACCCTGGACAAATTATCAGAAGCTTCAAATTACGACGAAGGTATTGATAAAACAAATCAAATAATATCAATACTTGTTGCTATTGTATTGTGTTTGTCATTTCTTTCTATTTCTTTCCACAACTCTACATCAAACGTGTCTATTTTGCGTGGTCCCGACCCTGGTTCAGTACTTTTTGGGGACTTCACATACACACTGGAATTTCTTCGCAGGTGTCTGCAGGTTTCCTCACGATGTTTTCCTTCACCGTAAAGACTTGTGAATATCAAATGATATTTCGTACAAAAGTTTTTGCTGATTTAATGATTATTGCCGTTTTTTTATTTTCGCTGGTAAGCTGATAGTTGTGTGTGTAGTATTGTTTATACACGTGATATTCGAATGGTATGCACATGCATAGACTCGTAGCAGAAGATGATACCAAAATTTTCTCCTATCAGGATCGAAAGAGCTCGCGATTCTGAGTGGAAATCACATTAAAAGTTACAAAAACAAAAAACAAGTGCGAGACAACTTTTAAAAATATGACTCGTTATGGCAATGACCCTACTGGGGGAAGCCTATGTCCAGCAGTGGACATTTATCGGCTTAGATGATGTTCTTGGGAAGTTTCAATGTGTAGTAAATTGTTAGCAAGTACTTTGCAGCGAAGCTCTTCGGGGAAGGACTGGTAGTTAGTAATTTCAAAATTATTTACATCCCCTAGATTGCAATTAAATAGGGTGCTTTGCGGTCATTTCATAAGTCGTCTTATTTGAAATTACCATAAAACACACCGTTATTTTTATCATAATCAAGATTCATTCCGAAATTACCCGAGCAGAATTTCTGTAGTTTGAAATTACCCCAATGCACTATACTACAATTTTACCTTATCTTATTAAAATGGTAATCCTAATCCGGATTTCAAAGTAAAAGATTTGCTTGATTTTATATTTGATATTTACGAGTTTACTGCTTACAAGCAGTAAAATTTACCATTTTTTGTACCACTTGCTAGGTTTCAGTTTTGTAATTAACATAACCTTTCTATTATTTTTTTGTAATCAGTTGTTAGTAAGGCACATAAAAGTTCTAAAAAGATACATATATTAAGTTTCAATAGTTTGTCTTATAAAGCCAGTTATACTTCTTTATATAAAACAAAGTCTTGTGAGATAAAGGTCTCTGCTACTATTTTTTTTAACAAAATGTTTATTTGCCTCTCCTGTAAAATTTCGCTAAATACACTTACTAGGCTTTGGTCTGGGACAGCCGCAATACTAAATTCAATATAAAAAGAACCGATTTGTATTATCCGTTAGCTTGTTCTCCTAATATTCCAAATAGTTCCAGCTAAATATACAAAAATACCTACTAAAATTTACTCTGCACTTTTACAGAATTCCAAATCAAAGTTGATGACATTTTCTGCACTTTAGTATGCAACACGTTCAACTTATTTTTAACGCACCGCCCGCCGAAGCACTCAAAGTTTTCGAGAAACCGGCGAAGTATAAAGCCTTAATGTTTTTATTTGGGTAATAACGTAGACACGACTTTATATAAGGAGACTTTTAAAAGTTTGCGCAGTTTATTATAAATGGTCCCGTCATACCTACACGTCTCGTTAAATATATTCCTTTAGGTATGTATAGGTAAGTATTTGTATTATAAGTTAAATACGTAGGTCGTAGATTCAAAGTAATAGGTACAAGGTTAAACCGTCTTAAAATCAGATAATGATTAAGATAAAAATAAAAAAACCTTTCAGCTTAGGCTTTATCCGCCTACCGAAAATAATCATATACTGATGAATCAGTGCGTGCAAAAGTTTTTTTTTTTTTTCTATTTAGGTACTTATTTTTGACAGTAGACAGGTATGCAGATAAAATTCACGTCTATGTTCCGAAATGCAAGGGGTTTTTTGCTATAGGTAAGCAATAGGAAAGATATAATACTGATTTAAGAGAACTATTTGGATCCCCGTATTGCACTCGTTTCGCATATCTATGACATGTATTTCTAACAAAACAGGTAATCTGCCCTTATACCAAATAGGAACCTGTCTGTCAACCTATCATTTCATTCGCGTTTGCGGGCAACGAATACCACATATCAAATACAGTAAAAAATACGTACAAAATATCTCGGCATTCTAATATGACGTGCCTGTCTCGTGTTTACACGTGTGGAAGGATGAAAATAAGATGGGATCTAATATTGGGTCTGGAGTTCCGCCATAATTTGAACGTCACATAAATACGTGACACATGACCTTCCTAATTACTTGTAAAAAGAGTTACTCGTATACCTAGCTGGTATTTTTTAGTTACGAAATCCTTTACTATGAATTGACAGTTAGTTTAATATAAATATTTAGTGCATAATATCATTGACAATTTATATTTCTAACACCAATATTCATCATCATCAGCCCATGATAATTCATTGCTGGACGTAGGCCTCTCCTGTCAACTATGCGTATAAACTTTATAATAAACGCATTAGGAGGTAAATGCCCATAATCGCCACGCTGGGCATGCGGATTGGCGATCACAGTAATGTGTTCACTATGATGACGCTGCTGCCCATCATCAATCTTTTATATCAAATAGTGGTCAGTGACACTTCAATCACTTAGTCGACTCTTACGACACCCGCAGACGGAGTTGGTGTGGTGACAAATGTATTCTTACTGCCGTCACCACACGGCTGGTCACAACACCAATATTAATTATATGTAAACAAATAAATACGAACGAGAACGCAACATGTAGCGAGTTGGGTAGACCAATACTGATATTAGGTAATTACGGAGAGCATGAAATTACATAGATGATTGATTTATTTTCGTGTGTTTACAATCACACGTGCATTCTATTTATTTACTTTTGTTCTTATAGTAAACCTAATAAAAAACACAAAGTCCACACTCTAGTGTTGTGGTTAGTAGGTACTTTCTGTTAATACGATTCCGAGCTTTACGTTAAGGCGACACTTTCGTATTTTAGTAGATTTAAAAAAAAATAGGACTTTCTAATACCGAAACATGATTTACATGATTATTGATAAAAACAATTTTCTCGTTACAATTATTTTTCAATGTCAGGTCTCTTGTATTACGTACTAAAATTAATCAGATGGTTTCAATCAAAAATTACGTAATACACTGAAAAAAATATTTACCAAGTGACTTAGGTTGGCTGTATTACGAGGAAACTTTAAACGTTGGCTGTATTACGTGATAGGACCCAGTCAACCTTAATTTCCGGTTAGAATTACGCAAGATCTGATAAATTCAACTTAGCATTTTTTTCAGTGTACTCGTGTGACCATAACACTTATTTATATTTTATTTTATTTGCTTGTTTCTTGTACTTTCACTGCACTTACTTACTTACTCCTCTGGCGCAACGACCCAAAGTGAGTCTTGGCCTCCAACACGACTGTTCGCCACTGACTCCGGTTCTCGGCAATATCTCGCCAGTCCTCGACCGGGAGCTCCCGCAGATCCGCTGCCACGACATCCGCCCATCGGTATCTCGGCCGCTCGACCGGTCGGCGCACCGTTGGTTTTCCCTGGAATGCTCTTTTAACCGCTCGATCTCTTGCCATACGCTCTATGTGGCCGAGCCACTGAAGTCGCTGCGCCTTTGCAATACCAATGATATTTGGCTCCACAAAAAGTTCCTGAACTTCGGCGTTTTTGCGAATTCTCCAGCTTCGATCAGGTCTTTGCGTTGGCCCGAGTATTTTGCGGAGAATCTTTCTTTCAGCCACTAAAAGCTTGCACTCTTCTTACAAAGTTAGTGTCCAGGCTTCACACCCGTATGTTAAAATAGGTCGTATCACGGTTTTGTAGATTCTGAACTTAGTTTTCCTGCTCAGAAGTCTGGACAGCAAAACTTTATGCAAAGCCGCACTGAAACGCAAGGCATTTTTAATGCGAATGTCGATCTCTTCGCCACGAGTATTGTTGTCATTGATTGTACAGCCTAGGTATTTAAATCTGGACACACCTTTGAACTCGGTATCTCCGACACGCAAATTTGCCGGCTGATACCTGTTCTACACCCATCCAGTAGAACCAGGTCATCTGCATACCCCACCACCATATGCCTTCCATTTAACTCAAGTCCAAATTCTAAGGTAAGGACCTTTCTAATTACATGCTCCAGCACCAAGTTGAAAAGCATCGGCGATAGAGCATCGCCATGTTTTAACCCCGTGTCTACAGAAAACGCGTCCGTCAGGTCGCCCTGCACACGCACCCTCATATTGCTAGTCTTTGTTACAACTTCAACCATGGTGACCAGCTTGTTAGGGATGTTGAAGTTCCTCAATATGGTGTATAAAGAGCCCCTGTCTATACTATCGTACGCCTTAGCAAAATCTACGAAAACCATATGAACAGGCTGCGCATATTCCCAACGCTTCTCCATGATCTGCTTTAGGAGGAAAATTTGGTCAACCGTACTACGATTTCGACGGAACCCACACTGATAATCGCTGAGTATATTTTCAGCGTATGGTTCCATTCTTTTGAGGAGTACGTATGACAACACCTTAAACGCAGTTACAAGCAAAGCTATGCCCCGGTAGTTCGTACACTCTTTCACTGCACTAATACTTTTATTTTCTGTTTGGACTAATAGTTGACTAACAGAGCAGGTCTTATTAAGTCCGCTTTTTGTACTTTATTTAAATGTGCAATAAAGATTAAATTAAATAAATAATTTGCAAAAACGATAAAGGAATTAACTAATTTTTCGTCTTACTATTTATATATCTACTGATTTTCGATTAAAAGTACAGATTATCATATTTTTCATGATTAATCCGATGAGTTTAATCTTAAAAAGTATGACATTCTTTTCATTTATGTATGCAAACCATAAAGGTGTATCTTTAGAGTGGGCGTGGCAACGCAAACGAAGCGCATGTATCGCCTTAATTTATCTAAACATCTAGATTTACACAGTCCTTGCTGACAATAGCGACTACTTTTACTGTAAACTCACGATGAAGCTCTCAGAGACTTCTTTCCGATATTAAATTCAGCGATAAGTGAATGCTCATTTCGAAATGACATTTCAAATTAGCGATACCAAAGTTCAGAGAATAAATAAAAAATAACTAAATTATGCAGATACTACCCAGCAATGTTATCTATGTATTTTTCTGAGTATTATTCAATTAAAATCAACTTTAACAACTATACATTTTTTTTACAATTAGATAAAACCTTAAAGTATGTCTTAACTTCTGTCATAAGTTAACTGAATAACTTATCGATAACATAATATCTAGTGGAAGTCCCTAGCTAAATTATGTTACTGCTACTATAAATAAATATCTTGGGACATCTTACTCCAATCGACCTAGTCCCTATTAAAGGCTCAATTACGGCTTGTGATGTGGGTACCAAGCGACGATGATACATATACACATAGATTCATAAATACATACACAGCCACGAACAAGGAACAAATATTTGTGATTAATAAATATACAAATAATGCCCTCGTCGGGATTCGAACCCGGAACCTCCTGCTTCATAAGCAGGGTCACTACCAACTAGGCTACGGAGGCTGACAAACTATGACTTCTATGTCTGATTATGATTGTCTGGTTTTACACTCATTCTGAATATATGAAGTTGTTCACATACAAGCTTCAAACTGGGATGCGCTTGGTGCACAATACCTAAATGATAGATGTGCATATCGACCGACGGCCTGGCCGGCTTCCAAGCAAAGTTTGATGCAGTTCTGTTTCACATAGAGGTACAGTCAGGGCCATAAATATATGTATATACAATTTTGGACTTTATGATCCAGACATAAGTAAATAAGTGCATACATATTTTTGCCCTTGACTGTACCTACCTTTCCGAATGAACTCCAGCCACACCCCAGCAGCAGAAATATATACCTACAAAATAAAACTATGTATAGGTACATACAGGTAAATTACAAAAAATACCAATTTCAACTAAATTTTAGGAAGTACTTAAATACATTATGCACGCCATGAACTTTTTTGTAAAGAAAGCCCCTCTACCCACTTAAAATACATTTTTAGAATCATAATAAGTATACCCATTCATTTTAAATTAAATCGGCATTTGATTGTGTACAATTATATGCATTTACTGTTATCGTGAAATAAATAAATTATTAATTAAAAAGTCTTAATTATGTGGCTAGGTGCAATTGTCTTTGTAGCATACCTACACATTTACATGGAGCCTGATGGAGTTAGTATTCCGCTTACCGACCGTGATGCATTACAATGTTTTTCATCACACTTGCCAACAAAAAAATAAGTTTTAAGAAATAATATTATTAAATGACGTAGGTACTGACATTTCTATTACTTCCCAGGGAATTTCACTTTTCTATTACTCCTGCTGCGCGCGCAAACAATGGCGCGCTTAAGCAGCAAGTGTGATGAAAATATTTATATATGGCTACCCACCTCTTTTTAAATTTTAACATATTGATTAACAATATTAAATACGGGTAGCTACGACTTGCTGTTGCGCACAAGATGTGCTCGAACGGCTGTGTAGACGTATGCTATATTCTGCGTGCATAATAGACATTCATCGCATAAATGTAAAAGTATAATGCGTGTTTATGGCATATACGTGGGCCATTGCCATTCACTGGGCAGTGTGGGATGATCCCAACAAGCATTTGCGGAGAAGCGCTGTAGCAGTGCTACGTGCTTGGCGTAGTGAGCCGTGCGAGTAAAAACAAGACGTCTTCAGGAACAGATAAATAACATGTAGATGTCAGAGTACGCCTTAGGTTGCAAGTGCTAAAGAGGAAAATAAAAAACAAATATCTTGGGAACCTCCTTAGAATCGATTTAGGTAACGGTAAGCTCAATTAAGGCTTGTTGTGTGGGTACCAAGTGACGATATATATGCCAAACACTTTCAGCCATAAGCAAGGAACAAATGTTTGTGATAAACTGATAAATAAATACACAACTAGCTAGACTACCGAGGCTGGAAAGTGTGTTAACTACCTATTTCCATTGCTAGAAAAAGACGTGAGTTTCAATGAAAGGGTTGGTAGTTAAATTACGAGTACATACCTAATATTTATTTATTTAATCTTTATTGCACAAAAAGAAAAATACAATTGTACAAAAGGCGGACTTAATGCTACAAGGCATTCTCTACCAGTCAACCTTCGGGTAAAGCAGAAAATATGTAGGCGGTGCGATAAATGCAGAGTTAAAGTTACAAAAAAAAGGAAAATATTCGACAATATTCTTAGATAAATGTTAATGTTTTTGGTGGTTTACAAAGAAAAAACGTGTTACTTTAAGTACTTTGTAGTCCACAGGTGTTTTTAATAGGTAATTAGCTCGAACTCGCGTCTGCGCAAATTGGTTCCAGGTCATGCTGTTACTCGTAAAAGCACTCCAGTCTCCGGAAGGGCCTAAAAGGGTTACTCTCACCTGTTACCAGTGGGAACAGCTGGGAATTCAAATTCTTGGGATTTATTTTTTCCAGTAGTTAACATCAAATATTTTAGTGGGAAAACAATTCCCAATAGTTACCACCAACCAAGTACTCTATAGTCTATAACGTATTTAAATTCCAATACACGTCAAAAAAATTACCAAAGATGGCGAAATGTCACGCTGTCCCATGTCATTACCATTGTGACATTTCAGAAATAACCAACCATCGGTACACAGCGATGTTAATACATTAATACAACTCGTTATATATTGTATTGTGTAAATCGTGATAAAGGTCATCCTTTTAAGATATGTTTTTAATGTAGGTATTAATCGCGTTACAGTTCTCGGTTTGGTACTGTCGACAAAGCTACTAGCTTTTGCCGTTGTCTCCGTCCGCGTTTAGATTATTCTTAAAGCTGTGAATTACCAGACATAAATTCTTAGAATATCACATCACTTCCGCCATCATCATCATCAGCCTATACTTGTCCACTGCAGGACGTAGCCATATCCCGTTTTACACCATCCAGCCTTCCATAGGGAAGTCCCATCTAGGTTTATGTGTTGCACATAAATAATAAGCTTTATAATATACTAAACCTAAAAACTGAATCGGATTCCTATGTACGTCAAAAAAATACCAAAAATGGCGAAATGTCTCAGTGACACGTGTTATCGTCATTGTAACATTCGTAAGGTTTCAGAAAAAAAAAACATCCCTAACCAGTTTTCCTAAAAATTTAATCACACATTACGAGACTATTAATTGGTACCAAATGTTGTTAATTCCTGAGTTATTGCCATTGTAATTTAAACTTTTCTCCGATAAAACAATTAAATTAAATATCTTTTTTTGCGACAAGTATTTAAATAAGATTTTTTAATTAAGAAGTAGATTTAAATGTTGTCTTTAACAATATACCTACATAAAATAAGCAGCTACCTATAACATTTACAGAAGTGAAAATTTACGGAACCACCTAATATTTCATTTTAATGGCAATACTTTTTGACAAGTATTGGAATCTAAATAGGTTTTCAGGTAGGTATAGCGTTAAGGTAACAGATGGGGAAAAATATCCCAGTTGGAACCACTGGCGTCTGATGGGTGGTAACGGGTGAGAATAATCACCCTAAAAATGTTTTCCTTAGTAATGCATATGGAAAATATGAAAAAAACCGGTTAATAACCTGTTATCAAGAAGTAAAGTTCATAAGTATGTATTTACTTTCGCAACGCAGCATATTCCAGTCCAAACCAAGAAGCAGCTACACCGCAATATTCAAACGAAAAAAAAAACTAAATTATATTGAAAGACACGTTTCAATTCTTAAATACATACAATACAATACAATACAAATATTCTTTATTGCACACCTCAATAAATGAAAACAATTACAGAAAAAGTACAAATACATACATATCTGAAGACTGGAACAAAAGGAACAAGAGATTCAAATGTTCAAATAAATGTTCCACGAACTTACCATAAAGCGTTGATTTGTTTATTCGAAATTCTGAGAAGAAACAACAGCAAGGAAGTTTTCATGTTAAATAAACTCGTTAACATGCCAGAACACAATTTGTGTTGTGATTCATTTTAATTATACTTTCAAGCGTTATTTTTCTGTACAATAGTTACTGTTTAGTTACAGGTCGATTCACCAAAGCTGGAACGAATGGAATTAAATAAATTAATGACATCTATCATTGTGTGAAGGCGGCCCTGCTATAGGTACAGTCGGGTTCAAAATTGCATGGACATTTTATGAATGAATTCATTCATAAATCGTCCATGCAATTCTGAACGCTACTGTACCATACTTTATCTACTTTTTTTATGTGTCGAAGGTAGACAACTGGATGCTTAGCCAAGTTGCCAATCGCTAGCGCTTCATCGTTAGACGCAGCTAACTGTCTTTGTCGCACTAATATGAAAGAGTGACAGAGAGGGAAAACTACGTTACGCTACTAAGCGCTAGCGATTGGCATCTTGGCTAAGCACCCTGAGCTCTCAGCCCACTTAATGGAAAGCAGGAACTGAGGCCCATGGACATAGCGATCAGAAAATCGCATATGCGCTGCCTACCCTGAAGACTTAGATGGATTGCCTCTATCTATGCCAGTAATTACACCGGCTATATTACCCCTAAACGGAAACACAGCAGTGCAAACACTGCTATTTAGCGGCAGGTTAACGGGTAAGATGGTGGTAGCTATCCGGGCGGACCCTGCACGAGGTCCTATACCACCAGCAAAACTCTACTACCATTTTGACGGATATACATCGACGGTGGAAAGGAGAAACCCTTTAAGCGACATTTTGGTCAAAAATGAGTTTTATATATCGACGGAACCGGCTTTTTTTTCTGCGTCGTTTAAGCCAAGTAATACTTATATCTGACGACTTCAATGTCGCTTAAGGTATAATGAAAATAATGGTCAAATTTAAAGACAGGGATGTTAAGCGACGCAATTATTGGCTAAAATTTAGACAGTGTCACTTAAGCATACACATTTATATACATAGTCGCTTAAGTTTTTTTTTTCAAGTGCTACTGTTGTCGGTTAATTGCATGTCATACAAATTACCTTGCCCTGTAAGCGACACTTTTCTGACTAAAATAATTTTATTTATAAACCGTAGGGTCGCTTAAAGGCTCGTTTCGGAGAATTCTTAGGTCAATATCAATTAAGCGACATTTATTTCCGAAGGTTCCAAGTTTATTGAAATAACGTTATTACTATTTCATAGATATGACAATTTGACAAAATACGTTCAAAGAACACAAGTCTCTAAAGCGGCCACAGAACGTGATACGATTTTTTTCCTAAAAATAAAACTTTAAAACGCTCTCCTGGACAATTACCAAAATGTCGCTTAACAGGTTTCTCCTTTCCACCGTCGACATAATCATCATCATTTATGTATGTATTGTATACATAGATACTTTCTGTCGCTTGTCACTTACTCGAACCATTCATGCCATGCCAGCTTTGGTGAATTTACTTGTAGGCAGTTATTACTGTTACTAAACGAGTTATTTTAGTACGATCAACTAAACACATTTGTGTATTTCCCATTTCGGTCGAGTCTTTCATTAATTTATGAAATAAAACTGCGCGTAATTTGAGAGCTGCATTACTTCAAAGCTCAAAGCTTCGTATTAGCTTTGTAGTACGGTCAAATCGTATATTAAACTCGCAAAACATGTAGTAAAGCTGCATTTTTGGTATGTTATTTAGACACCATAGGGCAGTATAAAACCACATTTTGCAAGCAAAAAAAAGTTGTGCTAGCTGCGTTATACGTGAAAAACTGTGAAATTTACTGTCTATTTTTAATTTCTGATTTTTATAAAAAAAGCCTTACGTTTTTTGACAATATGTATCAGGTAACGTTTAACGATGAATAAATTTGTAACAAGATGAGATAACATGCATTACCGTAGGTCTTATAGTTTCAGAGATTCGAGACTTCAAATAGTACCCTGTTTTGTAAACTAGATAAAATGTTGAGTTTTGCTAACGTTTTTGGTTTAATATCGCCTTACCTAATTATGCTACGAAAAACATGAAATAATTATCTTATAGCGCAATTAATATTCTTTCATTTAAGGGTAAAATCAGGTCAGTAAACTTTGTGATTGAAACTAAAAACGCGAAATTCAAAAAGCGGGAGGTCCGCTATCTAAGTTTTTCATACAAATCGCAAGTCGTGTTGCAAAGCTGCAATTTTAGTATATTATATAGGCCCTATAAGGACGTACAAAAATGCATATTACAAGAAAAACAAAAAAGGAATTTCTGCATAGGACGAAAAAAACTGAAAAAATATTGGACTTCTTTTACTTTTTGACGTTTAATTATCAAACTATTATCTTTTTGATACTAATTGCTATAAACTTAGAAAGAATATGAAATTTGAAAGGATTTGAGCTACCTTGCATTACCCTAAATTATATAGATTTAGAGAAACGACGTTTCAAAATGTGCCCTTCATTAAGTTAAGAAAATAAATGCATGTTTTGAAGCCTCGTATACCCCCAACTATAAGACTTACAGTAATTGTTGTCGGCTCAATTTGTTCCAAATTTAATGTAGTTGTTATCTACAATTACTTTTTTTTTCTTAGCGCGAACGTTTTGCCAATATTTAGTGAATAGCTTTAACGTAACCTAAAATTTGTTTATGTTTTGATAAAAGGGCACTTTATGAAATGTCGTATCTCAAAATATATATAACTTACGGTGATGCAACGTAGCTCAAATCCTTTCAAATTTAATGTTCTTTCTTAGTTATATAGCAATTAGTATCAAAAAGATAATAGATTTTTAGTTAAACGTCAAAAACTAAAAAAAGTGCGATTTTTTTTTCCGTTTTTTACGTCCTATGCCCAAATTATTTTTTTGTTTTTCTTTTAATATGCATTTTCGTATATATCTATAAGGCCTTTATAATATACCAAAATTGCAGCTTTGCAACTCGACTTGCGATTTGTAAAAAAACTTAGATAGCGGGCCTCCTGCCTTTGGAATTTCGGGTTTATACCTACTTTCAACTACAAAGTTCACTGACCTAATTTTACCCTTAAATTAAAGAATATTAAGTGCGCTATAAGGTCATTATTGCATGTTTTTCGTAGCATAATTAGGTGAGGCGATATTAAGTCGAAAACGTTAGCAAAACACAAAATTTTATCTAGCTTACAAAAAGGGGTACTTTTTAAAGTCTCGAATCTCTGAAACTATAAGACCTACGGTAATGCATGTTAGCTCAACTTGTTGGAAATTTATTAGTCTTTAAACGTTTATTTACATATAATATCAAAAAACGTAAGGTTTTTTAAATAAAAATCAGAAACTAAAAAATGGCCGTAAATTTCGCAGTTTTTCACGTACTACCCAGCTAGCACAACTTTTTTTTGCTTGCAAAATATGGTTTTATACTGTCCTATGGTGTCTAAACAACATACCAAAAATGCAGCGATACTACTTGATTTGCGAGTTTAGGGTAAAATTATGTACGATTTGACCGTACTATTGTTTCAAAGGGTCCGTGTCAGATATTTTATGTTGGTTACATCGACAGACGGACAACGGACGATTACCTGCCACCTTCCGACCAAATCTCATATTATCAATATTGCCATCTTAATTTAGATCATGTATACAAAAATTCGGCTCAATCGGTAACCGGAAAGATTACCGACAGGCAAACATCGGGCAGGTGAAACTAAAAATGCCCGCAAAACACAAATTGATTAATTCCCGGAATTATCTTGATCAATTCCGCAAACAACGACATTAAGCTAAACATTCCAAGCCGAATACACATCGCAAATTCAAGTCACGTCACAATAATGTACTCGGGTACTAATTTATACGCCGACATATTCCTAATTAATGCCCTTACATCTGTGACACGACTAATTATATCTCTCTCCAGAAACAGATTCAAATTACTGAGTACTAAATACCTACACATTGTTTCTGAAGTAAAAATTCAATTCAATTAGGTACCTAAGTAATCCACTTATTTCAAGAATTCATAGCGCCTACGAACAAATAAAACATGGAAGCCGCACGCCATACTAAAAAGCCTTTCAAAAACGGTCCTAAATTTTAGTTGACAAGTGTCACCCCTCTTCAATGCATCACGGGAATGAATTTCAATGTTAACCTATAAAAACTTAAACCGCCATTTAAAAATAGTTGTGATTGGTCCATCAAAGTTTTGATTGGCTAAATTCTATAAACATTTGTGAAAAGGTGCGTTCAAACTAAAAGAGCATTCGCTGTTCTAACCTCCCACTCTACGAAATTCGATCGGTACACAAAACGTGATTGGTTGATTTCGTAGAACGGGCGCTAGAACATCGAATGCTTTTTTAGTTTGAACGCACCAAAAGATGTTGCGCCGAAATATGCGCGGTGTTAATAAAAGCGCTATGTCCTGCCCATCTTGGCACAATTGAACAATTATTTTTGGAGGCATTTTTGAGCTGGCGTCAGACGTCCATGTTATATAATTATGGTCGCAGCATAGCGCTTATAAGGAATAGGTACTTGCGTAATTGGTACTTATGTATCAGTTGATTATAAAGAGTACCTAATTAAGTCAATTAAATTAGGACTTGGATTGAATATTGATTAAAATTTCCGGTGTAAATTCATTCATGGTGCGCCCATCGTAATCTATGTTTGTTCACTGAGTTTTCTATTTATTTATTTTTGTTCATATTGGTATCTTCATTTTATCCTATTTTGAGGTTACAATTAATTTGCTTGTTTACCAATCGCCACGGGCGAAAATTTTTAATCTTCAACAGTTTCCTCAATTAAAATGTATAATATTAGAACATAATTTAGCAGCCTTCGTATAATCAAATTTGATAACGAAGAGATATTTGATTTCATTAAATTCGTGCGCTCAGCCCCTTGTAATGACGTCTTGTTACCTCCGGGGGTGCGGCCCTCATTACCGTTCTGTCGAATAACGATACCCTGGCTATGATCTATTGCTAGGTATGTTCATAAAACATCTTATCCTGAGTATCTCGATTGTGACCCGCCAGTTATCTTGCCAAGAAATGCTAAAGAAATAAGCTCAATAGGTAAGAGAGGTCACGCTTACACTGGTGTCTTATAAATTACGGTAATTTACCTCGTATCTGCTCAAATTATTCTTTAATAGGCCTGGGGATTGGCGATTGGCGGAAATGGGTCAGAAATCATGCTTTGACTTGAATGCTCTGGAATGAATATAAACGTTTTAAAGAATTAGGTACTCGTCTAATAAAAATAGGAATTATAAATCAATTGTTTTCTCATTTAGTTACATGACACTGCCGTTAGATAGGCACCTACACTCCAACGTACAGGTTATGATGGTTTACTAGAAATAAAGTTTGAATGTGAATTTTTTCACTTTATCTATGGATTCATTCAAAGAATAATTTCTACCACCGCCTTAACATGTAGGTACATTACAATCAATAATGTAAGTACTTACTTAGGTACAATTTTATATACCACTGTGTGACAGTTCGCAGTACCTATAGCAGTATGGTACTTAAAGCACTGTAAAACGACGAAAAACTTTAAAAATTCTATGGACGACCATGTTCGTTTTACAAAACACCTAGAAATACCAAGACATACCATATGATAAATATTATTATCTGTTCATCAGTTTCGTCACATATGTTTCTGGTAAGACTAGGTATACTTAATTAGCAGCTAAAATAGTACCTAATAGGATAGCCCAACTAGCCCAAAGCGGTACTAATTCACATGCGTAAAACGTGGGCATTCCCGGCAGCATTTGTTCTCACGCAAAAATAAACAAAGATATTTGCCTGGCTGACCAACTTCGCCAATATGTTTGCCAGCCCTCCGGCTAATTGAATCAAGTGGAAGATCGCTTGTTTGTTTGCGCGAATATGGAGCCAAAAGTTCTGCGATATATGCTAATATGTGATATGTAAATGCGTGATATGCTTTCTAACTTCAAATGTCATGTTAGATAGTTAAAGGCATTTGTAGGTTAAATAGTTGGTAGGTACTTTAGTTGTTTAAAAGCCTGAAGATTTTGGGTTTGCATCCCGACAAAAATGAGCCTGCGATTTGATATGGCCTACTACCGCGAACACCGAAGTTCGTAAATTTCGGGTATTTGTCTCTGTCCCTCCAACGAAGGCGTCATTAGAATGACAAAAAAAACCCGAAATATGCGAATTTCGTAGTTCGCAATAGGGCCGCTGGCCGCTGTGCTCTTTGTTTGTCGACATGTACAGTCGAGTGCATTAATATATAGACACATTCGTAAGGGATCAGTATGGAGAAGTGTATATATATTAATGCCCTTGACTGTACGTAAAAAATAATTTACTAAATACGTTCTTTACATTTGCCTATAGGTATGTACTTATTTACTTAAGTGGCATCATTATACCCACCTGTAGATTTGCATACCTACAATCAAGAGTAAAAATAAATTGTGAGTTTTTGCAAGAAGGAACCTTTTTAGTGGGGGTGATAGCTAAGTAGGAATATATATCATCATTAAAGTCAATACCTGTTCAAAATTAAAATCGACAAGAAAGTTTTCGAGAATTTCTGAATATTTTTCATGTTTTTATTTAGGTAATTGATTTAAAACAGAGTTAGTCATAATCATAACGCTAGGTAAGTATAACAACTGCTTAAGGATGAATAATTATACCTTCTGGGTTCTCGGAAACTCTGCTCATAGCCCTACTGCAATACAACGGCCAAGGTTGTTCCATCATGCTCATCAATATGTATTATTGTTATCTCAACATCATCGAGGCAATGCCTCTGGCTTGTGATTGTGATTATAGATTCTGAACTCAATTAATTACCTGAAGCCTACGTAATTTATCAAGTATTCATTATCAGGTAGGTAGGTACCTGTGTATGTGTATTTTCACTTCTCATGCTCTTAAAATGTTATTTTAATCCCTGCATATCGGGACTAAAACTCTTTATTAATCTCTAGGGACTAAAGTATTTTTTTTTTAATTGACGTTGGAAACCCGTAAACAGCCACACTCACGGTGTTCAAGAATAAAGAATAGTCGCCATTTTCAGTGCTTGTGTATGGACCACTTTTGTGCATGCCGTGGATACAACCTCTAAACTTTTTTTTAATTGACTTTGGAAACCCCTAAACAGCCATTTCTGGTGTTTATGATTTTTGAACGAACGATTATTGCCATTGGAATAAACCTCAAAATGTCAGTCGTGTAAAAATATTTATTAAGAAAAATCGTTTTTTTTCTTGATATAGGTACATATATATTTAATACTTGTTTAATATATGATTAAGATTGAATCCAATTTATTATTTATGTTATGTTTTAACCAATTAGCTTCAAAATAGTTTGTAGTTAGCTCCAATTCGTTGGCTAAATATGCAAGTATTTAACGCGTCATATTTCGAAAAAGGAATACAGATAAAAAATAAAACGCGGAACGAATTTGATTGCTTATTTTTTGTGTTTTTGCCCATAAGTAATATTGTTCAAATCGTATAATTTACGATGTCACGTCATGCCATGAAGAAGTATTAACGCCACTCTACTCCAGAATAAAGAAGAATGCAAAAGAGGTGGTGCAAAACTCTTTTGCCGCCGAAATCTAGTGTAATATTCAAATGCATATCAAACTTTTATGGATTGGAAAACTGGAAAGCAAATTAGGTACCAACATCATTTATGGAAGGCGTATTTCTGACATATTTTGATGAAAAATCTAAGAAATATCAACCGTCATCACCTTGTAGCATATATTCCATGCTTAAAACCCCAAAAACACTGCAACGAAACCATATAACTTGAAAAAGTTTGCGAACTTATCGTCAAGTGGCCAATGGCCATGTTCCGAAGAAATCGGAAGTTTTGACATCGCAGAACATATAATTTTTTGTTTCTTACTTGTTCTTTCTGCTAATAAATACTGAGATTTTTTTCCTCGCATTCTAAGTGAAAAGTAGAGTGTTTAATTCGGGACTAAACAGCCATAATGACACTCGAACTACATCCACCCTCGCTACGCTCGGGTGGATAAATATCTCGTGTCATAATGGCCTGTTTTAGTCCCTCGTTGAACAATCTACTATCTCTGACGTCATTTTAATTTTCGGGTTAAGCCAGCTGTGAAATTGGAACTGAATGAATACCTCGCATTTCATTATAAATTATTCTATATTTACATTATGCCATTTTAATGTAAATATAGACATATTTGAAGCAGGAAACTTATATATGCAACAGGAATACGACATTACTAATAAATAAAACATAGTCAAGTATCTCCTATCTCTTTCTACCTGTAGATATATTTATTATACCGAATGGGACAAACAATACTTACCGGCTTGCTAACTTAGGAGACGTTTATGAATAAGGGGGTTAAATAAATGGATAATTATGTTATTTTATATTATGATAAACATATTGAAGAGATGCAAATATTGCTTGCTTTGGTGCTATATCATTTGAGTATTAATTAAAGCTATATCTCTTGGACTACGGTTAACTCTTACCTTGGTAGTAGCTAAAAATACACATTTTATGACCCACTTTTATAATACACATTTTTTAGTACAGATGGTGCCTTTTTTAGGCTCTAGTGCGAGAAGAGTGTCATTTTACGTCAGGTCTAAAACTTCGAAGGGCCATCTAAGTACTAAAACACATTTTTTGGGCATGGAGGCTTAACCGCACTTTTAATTTTTATTTGCCAAGTTAATCTTTAATACAATAAGTAAATATCATAGCATTGCTTATTCCGAAAATCTTTATTAAATGCGTTTTTTTTCAGACGCATATCTCAGAGCATTATTGCCTACTACGAGCACGGATTTCATATGAGCTATTACGTGCAAATTGATAGCGGGCCCGGGGGAAATTACACTTATACATAAAATGAATTTTCAAGGCGGTGCTTTTTGATGTTATTCGGAGATATTATTGAAAACAAAGCTTCCATTTTTCCAAGCTACGATTTTTTCCGAACAACTGTATTTAACCATGATACTAAATATTTCTAAATTATAATTGAATTCAATTTTGTAATAGAAGGTATATTTAGCAATAATCATTTTTGATAGATAAAGATGAGTATTTGGTAAGTTCAAAGTGATTTGATTTAGAGATGATAGCTGAATAAAAAACGTGTTATTTCTGACAGTCTTTATTGTTATTAAGTAGAAGCTAACAACATCATCATCTGTAACATCTGTATAATAATATAAATCAGGAATAAAGGCACTTGGCACGTTACACAAGGCCCTAATCTCTAGTAAACATCGGTGAGTTATGCGAGGAAGCCTCATATTATAATACGAAAGTCTAGGGCCAAAACCTTTGACACTGCAGTCCCATTCTGCCGTTCTAACTAAAAAAAACACATCTCTCATAGAACTACTATGAGAGATGTATCTTTTTAAGTTAGCACGGCAGCATTTATCTCGAATCGTCTGATCTTCAAGAGCGTTTACACACGAAATGATAAATATATTTCGTCTTTAGAAACATTTTATCTGTCAATAGCGTTACATAATATAACATGAGTAACGAATTCGCCTCGACGCGAAAAGCTTTTTCCTCGTACAGTCAAGATAAACGATAAAGAAGGTCGCAAAATTAAATAAATATTTATACACGACCTCCTATAGTAACAATAATAAAATCGTGTACACATATTATACATTTTGACACTTCGCGCGCATCTTTATATTTTACTACATATGTTGGATTACACACTTTACACAAATCACGGAAAATAGTTATGGCTAGGCGACTGGGACTTAAAAATCGCTGAAAGTACACCAACGAAACATATTCAAATTCAATTCTTAACTATATCGTTGGGCCCTAATGTAATTAAAATTTGATTTTTCTTACAATTCATAGACAAACAAAAGATAACAAAAATATTATTTTATACAAAAAATACAAAAATATATCGCGCGGAATTCAACTCCGTATATTAAATTTATAGCTACCTATGTTGCAGAAATCAAAGAAAAACTAAAAGCCTGAATACCAAAATCTCAGTTTCCACTAATGGTCCTCTTACTTACAGACAATCAGTCACCTTTCAAAATATAACTAATATTACTAACACATAATTGAACAGTTAATGTCATATACAGCGTGGCCAAAAAAATATTTCCGTTGCCTGTGAGGTTACGGGACTCAGAATAGATTCCCTAGAAGGTTTCTGGAACTTTCAGAAGAATCGATTTCGATTTTTTAAATACGTAATAACTACTAGGTGCTCGATCCTGTAACTACTTAGAACGACTTCTAAACTTGAACTTATTTCTAAGGGGCTTATTCTGCTTCCCAAAATCTCACTTGCAGCAGGAAAGCACGTGTCTTTTGGCCAACCTGTATATTAAGTCACCACGAGCGATATTATGCCAAGAGTTGACTGCGTGGACTGAACTTATGCTTTCAAAGGTTTCATTACGTCGTAGTATTAATATGTCTCACGACAGTTTAAATTCAATTACTAATATTGTCATATACTTACGTACTAAGCATAAAAAATACTTCGACTCAACATGAGCCAAGTTATATGTTGAATAGTCAACAATCAAAAATTTAAGTAGAATATAGTTTTCAGATACAACTTGCGTATATAAAATCATTGTCTGTATACATAATATCCCAAGGCACCTGAATTTGTACTAAGGATTAAGTGTAAATACATATTTTGATAATATGTCTTAAATAATTATTATTTACAATTAAATTATCTTATTTACATGGCACATGATTGGCTTTGTCGTATTGGAGATGCCTAATTTAATACAAACAATATTTACAATTATAGTAATTCTAGTTACTGTTATATAATATTTATATAAAAATAGATTATTTTTACAATTTTAATCACCATGGCACTGGATTTTTCATAAAATTCGCTCATTCAAAACCTCTATTCACAACAAACATTTTTCATTAACACATACAATATTTTTTAAGTTTTATGACCCGTAATAATAGGGCAAATACAAAATAAGTATGTCTTCAGTGATAACATCCATTATTTCGCATATATTTCAACATTCTATAACACGAATAACGCCTTAAGGTGCGGCAAATATATTATTCTTATTATCTACTAATACCCATAAATTAAGGCACATGACGTAAAATCTCCCACTTGTACAATGCAATACCGCACAACCAGTGGCGAAGCTTCGCAAGGCTAATATTACCACATAAAATATTCCCATCAGAGATCTAAAAAAGCACAACGACCGTGACATGGTCACGTTTCCGCCATATTTAGATTGTAATATGAAACTGAAAGCTTGTCTGTTCGTCCTTGTTGAACACTACATTAGGTAAGCTTACATGTTACAATTTTACCACCGCTCACATTCTAGCATCTAAATTCAGAATTGATATTCAATTATCTGAGACCGACATACATATGTATGACAACAATAGCACAGTGAACCTAAATCAAAGACCTTTTAAAACAGTCATGGACCTACAAGACCTACATTCGTTAGCTAAGGCTCGTCTCACTGTAGCCATTCTCAAGGCGAATTGTCGAAAATATTAACCAAAACGGGCATACCCGGCTTATGAGCTTAATAAAACTTGTCCTCTTCACTGTCAAGGTTATTCCTGTTATTAGGCTGGTTGGAATGCCTTCGCAGCGTGCCCATGGAGTCGTATTCGTTGGCGATGGCTTTGGGGTAGAGCTTGGGCGTGGTTGCGGTATTGTTGTGGTTGTTCGCGTTGGATATGTTGTTGCTTTTGGAGAGTAGGATGCCGCTTGAGTTGCCGATGCCCGTGAACGATGGTTGGCGCTTAGCTTTGCGAGGCTGAGACAAAGGAATAACAAGTTCAGTAAACACTGTTAGGCAGTAACTACATATAAAGTTATTAAAAGTATTAGAAACTTTCAATGTTACTCTAGTTCGTTTATTAGAAAGAAGATAAACTATCTTATGTGTCTTTTCATTGAAACATTGCATGTGAATGATGGTATATTATTTAAGTGGGCGTGACTTACTAAGTTATTAATTTATTATTTTAAATAACTGTCAAACCTGTGTTGCGAATATGTTCCTCGTAATATTACTATTATTTTACTTAAATAATTCTACTGAAACATAATAGTAACCCAAAGTAGTAGCTCCCAAATAAGAGCGCGTCGGTAGCACTAAATATTAGATAAACCACTCGGCCACTCGCGCTGGTAGCAATTTTCATAAGCACTTCATATTTTTTTTAAGGGATAACTGTTACTGGCCTCGCACATTGTAACACAAAAATGCAAAATGTCTATCTACGACTATTCTTGTATTAACTATCAATAAAATAAATGAATAAACTTTTAAGTATTTAAGACATGTCTAGATTGCTTACCTTCTCTCGCAATGCTCGAAAATGAACCATAAAATGGATAAAAAGCTTTAATAGTTACCACATCTTTCAACGGGACAGTAACATAGCTGTTCTGCTTGGCCGTGATATAATGCGGGCTGGAAGGGACTCGAGTGGAGCGCCGCCACGGGAGCCGGGTGCCCCGTCGTTGGAAGTATATCACGCCCGCCAGACACACCAGGCATCCTGGAGCAAAGGACAATTTATATCGTAGGTATTGGTAGTAAACGAGGGATAGTATTCGAACACTTTGATTCATGGTTTAAAAATGTGCCAGTGCAGATGGAAAAGAGGTGAAACTTTAATGACATCTGTCACGATAATTAGTCCTCCTATGCTAAATGAAATATAAATACAATAATGCTGTATGAAAACATTAGCAACATTAATCCCATGGTGTATCCCAGTCCCGTGTGGTGACGGCAGCCGTGTGGTGACGGCAATAAGAATACATTTGTCACCACCCCAACTCCTCCTGCGGGTGTCGTGAGAGTCGACTAAGGGATTGAAGTGTCACTGCCCATTCCACAAGATTGATGATGGGCAGCAGCATCATCATAGTGGACACATTTACTGCGATCGTCAATCCGCTTGCCCAGCGTGGCGATTATGGGCATTAACCT
Organism: Thaumatotibia leucotreta; assembly: GCA_025490895.1. Taxonomy (NCBI): domain Eukaryota; kingdom Metazoa; phylum Arthropoda; class Insecta; order Lepidoptera; family Tortricidae; genus Thaumatotibia; species Thaumatotibia leucotreta. Next base: position 35,237 of record JALPQI010000894.1, on the reverse strand, counting down.
CCTAATGCGTCTATACGCATGGTTAATAGGAGAGGCCTACGTCCAGTTGTGGACTAACATAGGCTGATGATGATGATTATGTGTTGCTAGGTTTAGATAATAGGCAATTACTTACCCCTTATTCATAATTCATAAACTTCTCCTAACTTAGCGGCTTGTTAAGTTAGAAGACGTTTATCATATAAGGGGGTAAATAACTAATTATGTATAATGTTGGACATTTAAAAAATAATTATAAATTTTGCACTGGTACTGGTATGTACCAGTACAAGATTGACAAGGGTAAACATGTGTTTTGATTTGACAGGGGTAAACATGTGTTTACCCCTGTCAATCCGCAGTCAAATAACTTTTGAGATAGTGCAGAAAAATCTTTGTTTGGGCATTTTCACTTCTAGGGACACCCAATTAGCTTAACTCTCACAAAAAAGTTAACTTCGATGTCAGCCTTGTAACGAAAATTAAGCATTAAATATTAACAAAAATAGTTTTTTAACATTTAATCCAGAAAGAATACGCGTTAATGCAATATAAAAACAGTGGATATACGTAAATATTTCATGCTTAATTGTCGTTACAAAACTGACATCGACATAAACTTTTTTGTGAGAGTTAAGCTAATCGGGTGTCCCTAGAAGTGAAAATGCCCGTTTATATTATCATCACCTGATTTTACCAACTTAATACCAAATGTCAAATTAAAATACTAAGAAATCACATGCATTACATTACAATAAATTTCTGCGACAATAAACTATAATTTATTCAAGAAACAAACAATATGTACAAATATAACGCAAAAGGTGTCATTAAATTAATTAGATCAATCATTAAAAAAATGTGGTTAAGATTGTGCCCTTAACCATTTTGTGTGTTCCATCCTTGTCAAGGGGAGTGCTAACCGTCTCTCCTTTCAATAGACACGAAAAAGGACAATACGCATTTTGTTATATACTAACTGATGAAAAAACTTTGGTAGTGCGTTTTACGGTTTTCGCTAAAATCACGTATTATGTTAAAATAAAATATAATTTCAATGCATGTTGCGAAAAACAAAAGCTATAGAAATACAATACATTTGTTACTGATACTTTAAATTGACTACATTCGAGGAAATAAATGTTAGAAACAAAAACCGTCCCGACACGGCGCGCCAGCGCCATCTATCAATAGCACAGCGAATCTTATAAAGTCAAGGTCAAGAGTATATATTATTCGATATTTTCATTAAATTACTTTGCTTTAAACCATAATAAAATACAATATTACCTATTCACATTTTTGTGAACGTTAACATGTCGGCATAAGTAGCAATATTAAATTGCGGAACTGTAGGAAGACAAAAAGTAATAAAAAGGGGTACTCTGGAGGAAAAGTTCAGGTACTTCCCAGTTCCCACTCTTCCCGGCAGTGAAACGAAATTTGAAAACATTGACTATACTATATTTTATACTAAAAAAGAGGGATTGGAACCCTAGGCCACTCTAAAACCATGTCAAAATGAAAAGTAAGTGTTTTACAATATATGGTTCCTGAGGGTTTTCTCAAATGACGTTCACCAGGGCGGCAGCACTGAGGCGTCAGGTCCAGAAACTTGTAAAAATTCTCAGAGCGCCTATAGTTTCGTATCTAAATGTTTTGTATGAGTTTATAAAATTATACAAAAAAAAAAATACCTTCTATTTAGTTTTTCTTTGGGGCTAGATAATTGTGTTTCTTAGCGGGACCTTAAGGCTAAGTGGCGCCAACGAGTGGCATACGTTTACGAGAAAACCCTCATTGGTTGATTGTACAATTTTTGCTCAATCGACCCATAAATAATAATAAAATGTAATATAAATGAAATGTTACCCATAACGAAGGCGGCAACAACACAGCCGACGATGCCTCCAACGCTGAGCGAGTCCCCCGTCCTCACGAATGATGCCATTTCAACGCTCTCGCTGTAGGCCGGCAGTGCGTATAGTTCTGTAAACAAACGTGGCATTAGACCCGTGGCGTGGACCCTACGCCGGTTCAGATGATTCGACAGAGCCACGCTGTTGTGTCACCTAAACCTATTTAATGTTTTTATTATTGTTTTTTTTTTTTCTTTCTTTCTCTGTGTCTGTGTATCTTTATTTGTATCTCTTTTCATTTTAGTTTCACGACGCATTGGTGTAAACTGTAATGTCGTGTAAACTTTTGTTTCAATAAAATAAATAAAATAAAATAAATTAGAGCAGATAGTTATAGTTATAGCTTATTCTGGAGATTTTAATACTAACACAAATTATATTCAAACACTCCAAATGCTCCGGCTTTAGTCAAGCCTAAATTTGCGAAAGAATTTTCGTGAAAAAAAATCGTGTTTGGCCTACGGCGACTAAGCACGGCCACACTGCTATAAAGAGCAATGCTACAGAGTTTATCGCGGAAAAAATATTTACTTAAAATTGTATTGGTTGGTATTGCGTGAAGTTTGGCCGAACAAGCGTAGTTCTTCGCGATAAAAGCCTTCGATGCGGGCATACTTACTATCACCGGAGCGAAGGGACTTCGGCTTCGGGCGAACTGCCGAAGTATTCGCGAATACAATTACACACACTCACAAATACATACTCTGCTTTTTTTTTTCTTTGTTTTACTAACTTTAATATTATTCACGGGGCCGTGTGGTGATAGCAGTTTTCTCTCTGAACTCTTTTTGGGCTGTTACCGCACACCCTTTAACCCATTTAAACCGCAGTTAACGTCGTTGTTCTAGCCGCGGTCGTCTCGCAGTCCTCGGCACAGTACTGACCGTTGCTGACGTCGCAGGCGGCCACCTGCAGCATGGCGCCGGCGCACGCGCCGCTGTCGCAGCTGCGCCGCCGTGTGCGCTCGTTGTTCTCGTCTCGCAGTCCTCGGCACAGTACTGACCGTTGCTGACGTCGCAGGCCACCTGCAGCATGGCGCCGGCGCACGCGCCGCTGTCGCAGCTGCGCCGCCGTGTGCGCTCGTTGTTCTCGTCTCGCAGTCCTCGGCACAGTACTGACCGTTGCTGACGTCGCAGGCCACCTGCAGCATGGCGCCGGCGCACGCGCCGCTGTCGCAGCTGCGCCGCCGTGTGCGCTCGTTGTTCTCGTCTCGCAGTCCTCGGCACAGTACTGACCGTTGCTGACGTCGCAGCCGGCCACCTGCAGCATGGCGCCGGCGCACGCGCCGCTGTCGCAGCTGCGCCGCCGTGTGCGCTCGTTGTTCTCGTCTCGCAGTCCTCGGCACAGTACTGACCGTTGCTGACGTCGCAGGCGGCCACCTGCAGCATGGCGCCGGCGCACGCGCCGCTGTCGCAGCTGCGCCGCCGTGTGCGCTCGTTGTTCTCGTCTCGCAGTCCTCGGCACAGTACTGACCGTTGCTGACGTCGCAGGCGGCCACCTGCAGCATGGCGCCGGCGCACGCGCCGCTGTCGCAGCTGCGCCGCCGTGTGCGCTCGTTGTTCTCGTCTCGCAGTCCTCGGCACAGTACTGACCGTTGCTGACGTCGCAGGCGGCCACCTGCAGCATGGCGCCGGCGCACGCGCCGCTGTCGCAGCTGCGCCGCCGTGTGCGCTCGTTGTTCTCGTCTCGCAGTCCTCGGCACAGTACTGACAGTTGCTGACGTCACAGGCCACCTGCAGCATGGCGCCGGCGCACGCGCCGCTGTCGCAGCTGCGCCGCCGTGTGCGCTCGTTGTTCTCGTCTCGCAGTCCTCGGCACAGTACTGACCGTTGCTGACGTCGCAGGCGGCCACCTGCAGCATGGCGCCGGCGCACGCGCCGCTGTCGCAGCTGCGCCGCCGTGTGCGCTCGTTGTTCTCGTCTCGCAGTCCTCGGCACAGTACTGACAGTTGCTGACGTCACAGGCCACCTGCAGCATGGCGCCGGCGCACGCGCCGCTGTCGCAGCTGCGCCGCCGTGTGCGCTCGTTGTTCTCGTCTCGCAGTCCTCGGCACAGTACTGACCGTTGCTGACGTCGCAGGCGGCCACCTGCAGCATGGCGCCGGCGCACGCGCCGCTGTCGCAGCTGCGCCGCCGTGTGCGCTCGTTGTTCTCGTCTCGCAGTCCTCGGCACAGTACTGACCGTTGCTGACGTCGCAGGCGGCCACCTGCAGCATGGCGCCGGCGCACGCGCCGCTGTCGCAGCTGCGCCGCCGTGTGCGCTCGTTGTTGTCGCACTCGCTCCATTCGCCCCAAGCGCTCCAATTGCCTTCTGTATCTGGATTAATTACAATTAGAATTAGTTTATACATTACAGATGTAGTGAGAAATGACTTGCCTTCGGAAACGTTCGTCAACGTCATGCTGTTTCAGTCTATCTCACTGAGACTGACAGTAATAGCTGTCATGCTACTTCAGTCAGACTCGGTGACACTGTGAGCTATATGTAGGCACTTAAGTGAAACAACCGGCTTTGATAGATGCTCGTTTATTACTGGTTGGACAATACAGGTAGCCGCGTCTGTGTGCGTGCGGACGCACATACACCACACACTGCCTGAAACAGCATGTGTTTACGAACGTTTCCGAAGGCAAGTAATTTCACACTACACCTGTAGTAATATGCGTTATTTTTATTTTATTTATTTTTTATTTTTATTTTTTTATTCAGAAAACCAACAGCTAACAGTAACAAATACAGGTTTTGTTCAATATGTAACAGCAAAGCCAATTACAGGTTTTCGCATATAGGATACAAGAATACAAGAAACAGAATTATACCAATGCTAAAGATATAAGAAAAATCAGGCATGCAGAGACACAGTGTAGGAAAATGAAACAAAAGGAACAACAATGGTTACGTTTAGGCAAATACCTATTCATCTTCTTCTTCTGCGGGTTGGGGAGCAAAGAAACTGGATGCTATAGTATTTTTGATGATTTAGATTCTGCTAGGGTTGTCACTGTACCTGCGCACGTCATGACGCAGACGCGGGTCTCGAGCGCCGCCCCGCACGTCGCGCCCATAGGGCTGCACGCTCCTGCTAGGGTTGTCACTGTACCTGCGCACGGCATGACGCAGACGCGGGTCTCCGCCGCGCCGCACGTCGCGCCCATAGGGCTGCACGCTCCTGCTAGGGTTGCCACTGTACCTGCGCACGGCATGACGCAGACGCGGGTCTCGAGCGCGGCGCCGGCGTCGGCGCAGCCCTCGCGCGAGCGGCACGTGCGCGAGCGCGAGCGTCGCCCCGCACGTCGCGCCCATAGGGCTGCACGCTCCTGCTAGGGTTGTCACTGTACCTGCGCACGGCATGACGCAGACGCGGGTCTCGAGCGCGGCGCCGGCGTCGGCGCAGCCCTCGCGCGAGCGGCACGTGCGCGAGCGCGAGCGCCGCCCCGCCGCGCCGCACGTGTTCGTAGAGCTGGTACATGCGCTCCATTCTGACCAGCAGGACCATTCTCCTGAGAATAAAAATACGAAGGTAAAATTGATTGCTAAGGTAATGCTTCTTTAGTGGTAGTTATCATTAAGTACAATCAGTTCGAATAAAACCCTGTCAAAACAATTAATTAAGAGACTGCCGCTCCCACAGTCAAACTGTTGTAACAGTTTTGTGGGACGATATTGTATTTTTTTAAATTAAGATTGTGTCAAGTAATTCAATAAATAAATAAAATAAATGTTAGTTTAAATACCGTATACAAAAGCTCACAGCAAAATAGTACATTAAAGTCAAAGTCGAAGTCAAAGTCAAATAATTCTTTATTCAAATTGGAATAGCAACTCTTTTGAATCGTCTAGGTATTAAGACTACTTCCGGTTCGAACCCTACACCGCTGACCCAAGAAGAAGCGGTAAGAAACTTGGCGGGAATTTTTTATTTTTTTTCATTACGACACAAGTGCGAAAAACATGAAATTTCGTTTTTGCACGTGTCTCGTACGACGTTTTTTAGTGCAGATGGCCCTCCGAAGTTTTGGACCTGACGTAAAATGACCCACTTCTCGCACTAGAGCCTAAAAAAGGGACCATCTGTACTAAAAGATTAGTTTAAGTACAGTATACATAAGCTCACAGCTAATACAGGAAAAACAATGGTTTCACCCAAAACTCAAGACATTTCAGAATGGCGTCAGGTAAAAATATCCCGATTGCTTTTTTATATCAGCACAACTCGCTCGTGCAGGGTAAAGTGGAGGGAACCAGATCGCGCGGCAGCGTGACCAAGTCAAATCCGCAGTAGGAAGCCAAGTAGCTGAATGCGCCAGACAGTCGGCCAACAGGGAGAGATGGCGGGCGTGCGAAGAGCTGTGACCGCCTCTATCACCGACGTGGACGCCTCAACGTGACCACGACCGCTCTACCAAGAGCGTAACGACAGAGAAGAAGAAGACAACTCTCTCAAATATACAGGGCGTCCCAAAGTTATGGGACATGAAGGGGAAGTACCTTAAATATCGTAGATAGTGTATTTTGCTGAAAGAAGACTTTATGTTATTTTCAAAATTTAGTAATTCTGCATTCACACTTTTTCAAAGAATTACGTGCTTCACCCGGAAATCGGACCAACTACATTTTCTTTCGAATTTTTAACCAAACTTTTTTGGTTATTCTCTTAGTTTTAGATACTAAGTTTCTTAAGAAATGTTTTTATTTTTTATCCATTCTTTCGAATGGCATCATAAAATAACGAAAAAAAAATTTTCGTATTAAAGTAGGTTCGATGCCTAGAAAAAACAAAATTTTTTTGGAAAATTTTTGAATGCAGTATTATTTAATTTTCAAAATAAAATAAAGTCTTCTTTCAGCAAAATATCTTATCTACGATATTTAAGGTACTTCTCCTTCATGTCCCATAACTTCGGGACGCCCTGTATATCTGAGAGAGTTGTCTTCTTCTCTGTCGTTACGCTCTTGGCAGAGCGGTCGTGGTCACGTTGAGACGTCCACGTCGGTGAAGGAGAAGACAACTCTCTCAGATATATACACGACACTCACCGACACACTTGGGCACGTTGCAGGCACGCAGCATGTCGGCGGCGCCGGCGCACGGCTCGCGGCGACAGCGCCGGCGCCGCGCCTGCTGGCCGCCGCCGCAGGGCGCCGAGCAGGGCCCCCAGGGCCCCCACCCCTCCCAGCCCGCGTCGTCGCTGGACACGCAGATATATACACGACACTCACCGACACACTTGGGCACGTTGCAGGCACGCAGCATGTCGGCGGCGCCGGCGCACGGCTCGCGGCGACAGCGCCGGCGCCGCGCCTGCTGGCCGCCGCCGCAGGGCGCCGAGCAGGGCCCCCAGGGCCCCCACCCCTCCCAGCCCGCGTCGTCGCTGGACACGCAGATATATACACGACACTCACCGACACACTTGGGCACGTTGCAGGCACGCAGCATGTCGGCGGCGCCGGCGCACGGCTCGCGGCGACAGCGCCGGCGCCGCGCCTGCTGGCCGCCGCCGCAGGGCGCCGAGCAGGGCCCCCAGGGCCCCCACCCCTCCCAGCCCGCGTCGTCGCTGGACACGCAGATATATACACGACACTCACCGACACACTTGGGCACGTTGCAGGCACGCAGCATGTCGGCGGCGCCGGCGCACGGCTCGCGGCGACAGCGCCGGCGCCGCGCCTGCTGGCCGCCGCCGCAGGGCGCCGAGCAGGGCCCCCAGGGCCCCCACCCCTCCCAGCCCGCGTCGTCGCTGGACACGCAGATATATACACGACACTCACCGACACACTTGGGCACGTTGCAGGCACGCAGCATGTCGGCGGCGCCGGCGCACGGCTCGCGGCGACAGCGCCGGCGCCGCGCCTGCTGGCCGCCGCCGCAGGGCGCCGAGCAGGGCCCCCCGGGCCCCCACCCCTCCCAGCCCGCGTCGTCGCTGGACACGCAGGTGCCCAGCTGGTCGCAGTAGCGCTCTTCTTCGCGAGCTAGCGTCAGCTGGAAACAACGATCATGAACCTATTAGGCCGGGATTGCACTTGTAAGTTCTTACGTAAGGACGAAGCTATACTAAGGAATGAGAGGTGAATATCAATATATCATTGTTTAATATACCTCCGTCGCTACAACTTACGTAAGAACTCACAGGTGTAATCCCGTTATTAGCGATAGTGATTATCGTCTTGGAAGGTCAATATTGTACTTTACTGCAAATACCAGCTATCTTCAATTTAATTACAATTAGAATTCAACATGATAATTAGATTCATTATGGAAGAACATAATACGTGCACATAGCTGATATTTGCAGTAATAGGACGATATGTATAATATCGAGCACCTTACTAAAGAAATATAAAATCGATGACAGAGATTGTCGAGTTCTAGAGATTTTAGAGAAAATGTTAAATAAATAATGGGAATTTTTCAAAATCAACCTAGCCCCACATTAGGCTTGTATTGTGGGTACTAAGCAACGACATGTATTATAGATGACCCAGTCACAAAAACAATTAGATAAACACACAAATAAATGCCCTCAGGATTCCAATCTAGAACCTCCAGCTTCGTAGACCGTAGTAGTAGGAGCCCGTCTAATTACTTAATCTTAGTATTTATTTTTTTACTTACCTTTATCTGTTCGGGAGATGGAGCCTTACACGAGAATTTGAATCTTTTTTCGGTATAACTGCCGTCCGAAGAGTTACCTGTAACAATACACGTCAAATTATTTTTTATGTCGTCCAATAGTGACAAATAATTATATACCATACGTTAGATCCCTAGATCATGATTCTTACCCAGGGTTAGATATAATATAATAAAGAACAATCGGCACCAAGTTAAAGCAGACCCGCTTTATCTCCTTCTTGGATTACGTAAGACTAAATTAAGCTAGTCAGCCACTTACCCAGCGTTTGCACCCAAGGCGACCAGATGGTAGACTTCCTGATCTGGCTGCTGGACGTAGGCCTCTCCAATTAACTTTGCGTATAGACGCATTAGGAGGTAAATGCCCATAATCGCCACGCTGGGCAAGCGGATTGGCGATCGCAGTAATGTGTCCACTATGATGACGCTGCTGCCCATCATCAATCTTGTAGAATGGTCAGTGACACTTCAATCCCTTAGTCGACTCTTACGCATCCTTCTTGATTTACGTAAGACTAAAGGAAGCTAGTCAGTCACTTACCCAGCGTTTGCACCCAAGGCGACCAGATGGTAGACTTCCTAATCTCGCACGGCCGCATATCGCAGACTTGTCGGTCGACCTTCCCGCCCTCGCAATCGGCACCGAGTTAGAGCAGGATGCTTAGCCAAGTTGCCAATCGCTAGCGCTTGGTAGCGTATCGTAGTTTTCCCCCTCTGTCACTCTCGCATATTAGTGCGACAAAGACAGCTGCCTTTCGTTTACGATTGACGATTAAGCGCTAGCGATTGGCAACTTGGCTAAGCACCCAGGTCCGCTTCCGCTCCTTGGGTTACATAAGACTAAGAAGCTAGCCAGTCACTTACCCAACGTTTGCACCCAAGGCGACCAGATGGTAGACTTCCTGATCTCACACGGCCGCATATCGCAGACTTGTCGGTCGACCTTCCCGCCCTCGCAGTCGGCGCCGCCGTACTTCGGTTCCGGATTGGTGCAGGTCCTCTTGCGCTCCTTCCATCCGGCGGAGGGGCCACAACCGGGGCCACCGGCCGGCGTGCAAGGGGACCAGGGGCCCCAGGCGGACCAGCCGCCGTCTACTGGGGCTAGCGCTGGATCTGAAAATATATAACGTTATTAATTCCAAATATTACATCAAATAGTCATCATCCTTTAATTTTTTTGTAATTTTTTATTTTTATTGAATTTCACTTCTCACATTCTCTCTTGTAAGATCTTATCTTGGCACGTGATACGAGTAGTATACAGGGTTGCCAGTGCCAATTAGTATAATGTTTTCATGCATGTACTGTTACCGGTGTCACTTGTTAGTTTTAAGAATAGTCTTAAGTTTATTATTATTATTATTTTTTGGTTTTGGTTGCCCTGAAAATCAGCGTCGTGGCAACCTAGCCATGACACATGCTGAGTGGCAACCTTTTTGGTGTGTTTATTTCTTTTTATTAGTTTATTTATAAATGTACCTACTTAATCGCCAAATAAATAATATTCTATTCTATTCTATTCTATTCTAAATACCAAAGACAAAATACCGAAGTTAACCAACGCTGGAGTTGGGTTTTGAACCCGCGAAATCAACATCAGATGATGCCAAAACCACTCGGCCACTCCAGCTTAGCAGACACAGGAGAATTTCACAGGTATATGCAATCTGTTACGGCGTCTAACATTTAAATTTATACACAGTAGTGTTACATCAGTTACGTTACAATCTTACTTACTGCGCCAATTTCACTCTTACATGGCTGTCACTGTAGAGAGTGTGGAGGGATTTAGGATATAGTTACCGGGACACGGCGGCAGGTTGTTGCAGTACAGGTCGGTGGTGTCCTGCCCGACGCAGACGCGGCCGCCGTGGCGCGGCTCGGGCGCGGTGCAGGCGCGGCGGCGCGACTTGACGGCGATGCCGCAGGTTGCCGAACACTCGGACCAGCCCGACCATGCAGACCAGCCGCCGTGGACGGTGCAGTTCGTCACTGATATGCTTGCGCCTGGGGAATAGTCACGAAATCAAAAGCTACATTCCAGATAACACCAACCACAGTTTGAAGTTAAAACGGACCGATCAACATTACACAGCAGATTACTATGAAAACTAAAATAGCTTATAGCGAACGATTTAGATTTTTCTTTGACAGACGATTCGGTGCTACTGCTACGTGCCCTAAATTCAATGCGTACTTTATCTTCATTATCGGCTTATCTGAGTCTAATGCTGGACATTAAACCTCTTCTACTAATTGTGCGTGTGGACACATAAGAACGTAAATGCCCATAATAGCCACGCTGGGCGCACTTTATTACATGATTTTATTACGCAACAACAATAACATATTCACTAAAATGGTTCATTAATACTCCCTCTACTCTAATTACAGCTTCTTGATCTCTCTCGTATACAGTGTAATCCAAGGATCGGACAAACGCCCGTCATTTTGAAAACATAACCTTACAGTAGAGACTATATTATTTAATAAGATATTTTTTTAATAACAGTATCACAAAGTATACATTTAGGAGATCGCAACTCCTTTTTACTTGTACACGCCATCATTGTGAATTTGTGATCCAAAAACGATTTAGAATTTTTGATATTGAATTTCAATTTATTGAGTGTATCATATCTTCTTCGGTTACCGCGATAATAATTCATGAATTAAAACTATTTATATCGCGTATATTAATTAATTTTACTTAAATCGTTTATTGGTCACAATCATGATCCGTACAACTTGTACAAGTAAGACAGAATTGGGATCTCTTAAATAGATACTTTGTGATAGTGTTATTAAATTTTTTTCTTATAAAATAAAATATGTTAACATCATAAGATAAGGAAGTCTCTACTGTAAGGGACAGGGTTATGTTTTCAAAATGACGGGAGCTTGTCCGATCCTTGGTTGTACCTAAGTCACCGTTATATACCATATAGCAAAGCGATATAATTATTAGATCGGTATTGATTCTTGCTAAAATTGCAATTTCACCGAAATGTCTGAACACAAAATCATCGACATTTAATGAGCTGAATAATTGCCGTTTACCTTCACACGTCCGTCCCCCGTTGACCGGTTTAGGGTTGTCACATTTCCTCGTCCGACACATGCACATGTCGGGTTTCTCGTCCCCGTACACCGAGTGCGATGTGCCGTCTTGCATACAGGGCTCCCATTGCGACCACGACGACCAACCACCGTCCACTGAAACAAATGAGGACTTAGGTTTTTCAGGAATAATTAGGCCAGTGATAATTCGGTGCATGGCGTGAAGAACTTGATAACTCGAGATAATTGGGTGAAGGAAAAGTAATCCCTCTGCCACTGTCGATCACGTGACATGTGTCTTATTATAAACACCATAAAGTTGAAAATACGTCTGAGGTACGTCACCTCAGTTGCCGAGGGTTAATTTATGAAAAATTTAAGTTTAAATTTCTTCTACTTTTCATCTCAAAAAAACAAATGACGCCCGAGATACTATTACAGTGCTTGGTGCAGTCTTCTCCGGACATCTCCGAGTATTCTGCACAAAGCAGGGATCGGATACCGGTTTTTTCTCCATACAAAAGAACGGTTCGAATTCCGTTCTTTTTCGTTCTTCGGTTTATATTTTTTTTGTTAATGGAGTAATTCAAACATATGATGTTAATAGTTACATAAAATGTGGAATACTACATAAAGAGTGTAAAACATTATAAAATATTGAGTTATTTCGAGGTTTTTCTAAAAAACCGGTTCCGATCCCTGGCACAAAGTACGCAGCATTCAAATGAGTGGTCGCCCGCTAGAAAGCTTCGCACGCTTCGTCCCGATCCAGATTACCAGCCTAAAAAACAAATGACACAGGGCGTTTTCAGAAGGGTACCAGGCGCAGTCTTCTCGGGGCAGCTCCCAGTATTCTGCACGAAGTACGCGTCGTATAGATGAGCGGTCGTCCGTACACAAGTTCCGCGCGCATCATTCCAGCCACAGTGTGGATCATCCCTCCCACAATCCCAGCTAAAACACATTTGTCAAAGGAAACCTTTAATCTATATATACCTGGTGCCGTTTTTTCTGGACAAGCCCCCAGTATTCTGCACGAAGTACGGGTCGTGTAGATGAGTGGTGGTCCGCACACAAAGTTCCCTTGCGTCGTCCCACCCGCAGTGCGGGTCGGCGGCGCCCACGCAGCCGGAGCGGCTCGCGTGTCGAGAGCAACGCTCGCTGCCGATCCGAAGGACGCCGCGCCGATGAGTGTTCGTCGGTACACACGCTTCGCGCGCGTCGTCTCGTGTACGTTATCAGTCAGCCGCGTACACCAGCTTAAAAAACAAATGACGCAGGGCGTATTCAGAAGGGTACCTGGCGCAGTCTTCTCGGGGCAGCTCCCAGTATTCTGCACGAAGTACGCGTCGTGTAGATGAGTGGTGGTCCGCACACACGCTTCACGCGCATCATCTCATGTACGTTATGAGTCAGCCGCGTACACCAGCCTAAAAAACAAATGACGCAGGGCGTATTCAGAAGGGTACCTGGCGCAGTCTTCTCAGGGCAGCCCCCAGTATTCTGCACGAAGTACGGGTCGTGTAGATGAGTGGTGGTCCGCACACAAACTTCCCTTGCGTCATCCCACCCGCAGTGCGGGTCGGCGGCGCCCACGCAGCCGGAGCGGCTCGCGTGTCGGGCGCAACGCTCGCTGCCGATCCGTAGGACGCCGGCGTCGTTGCCGATGTATAGCGACATCTGAGGAATTATATTTATAAAATTTCATAATATTCCAATAAAATCAATAACAAGTCTCAAATCCACAGCGCAGGCTTCGTCAAGTGGGAACAAAAAAATTTATAATAATAATTAAGCAGCACAAAACAAACAATAAAGCAATCCGCAACAGGCTTCGTCATAATCCCTTAAACTCAAAATCACAAACTACCGCTCCGAATCGTATCCGGCCCAAACGTTCCCATCACGCCTGCAGCGTTACCGCGCTGTATAGCTAACGAAATACGCTGCACCAGATACGACCCGGAGCGCGGATCACAGCCCCTGTCTCTAAGGCGGCGACCAACCTCCTTTATAAAATCCGTCTGAGGAATTGTGAGTTAGTTAGATGGAATGGAGTTTCCCGTTGCAGTGTACAATCGAGGACAGAGGTACCTGACCAGCGCTGCATCTAAACTCCCTTCTTCATAAACGTCTTTTAGTCCTAAGTTAGCAAGCCAATAAGTATCGTTTGTCCCTTTCGGTCTTGGTCCCTTCGGACCGAAGGCACAATAGCCTTGTTAAGTTAGGATGTTTATGAATAAGGGCTAAGTCTTCAAAGATTTAACATCACACTTTGAAAAAAGACATATTCATTGCGCTTTCACAGCATTTCAACTTTGCATCTTGCTAACCGTATTCCAGGAACATCACCTCAAAAATCCAAGTAGGGTTTCCAACCGAACAACGCGCGAACATTGAATTTACATAACACAACGAAAAATTTACAAGTAGACATAGCCATAGCACTATTTTTTCTTTTCTTTTCTGGCATGCTCTGAGGCAAACTAAGGCAAGACTTTAAAATTACAAAAATATCCAATTGATACTATAACTATATAAGATCAAGTCATATTGACTACTGAAATGAAACACAAGTTAAAAGAATCTTACTGTATCCTTCACAAATATGTAGTTTGCCCGCACGGAAAACTTCCCATCTCTCAACCGCCAAGCCTCCAAGCCTCCAAGCACGCGCCGTCATACCGCGGCAGCTCCAACTGTTTCTCGATGACGTTCTTCGACTGCGTCACGTCGACGGTTACCGATGACGGTGCTATTGAAATTGGCCATAAAACGAGCTAAAAGAAACTTACAGTATCCTTCACAAACTGCATAGCCCGAACGGAAAACTTCCCATCTCTCAACCGCCACCGCTCCACCAAGCACGCGCCGTCATACCGCGGCAGAACCGCCAGCTTCAGCACATCGCTCTCTTGCGTGGCCACGAACAACAACTGTTTCCCGACGTTCTTCGACTGCGTCACGTCGATGGTTAAAGATGACGGTGCTATTGAAATTGGCCATAAAAAGAGCTAAAAGAAACTTACAGTATCCTTCACAAACTGCATAGCCCGCACGGAAAACTTCCCATCTCTCAACCGCCACCGCTCCACCAAGCACGCGCCGTCATACCGCGGCAGCACCGCCAGTTTCAGTACATCACTCTCCTGCGTGGCCACGAACAAGACCAATTGTTTCCCGACATTCTTCGACTGCGTCACGTCGACGGTTATGTGCGTGAAGCGCTCGGAGTTGAGCCGATAGACGGGTTCATCGGATACGGGTTGGATGGGGTAGTGCATTAGCATGTAGTTGTGGTATTCTAGGCTTTGTGAATTTCTGGAAAAAGGGTTTGAAAATTAGGATCTGCGAGTTTCAGATCTCGATACTATTGCGGCTTTTTTGGGGCACAATAGTCTTTATTTTGTTTAAGTACTAATTGTCTCACAGAGAACAATTTAAAAAGGCAGTCTTGTGATAACTCATTTGGTGGAATGACGTTACGACTTTCTTTAAGACTTTCCAAGTTTTTTGTTTTTACGGTTTCCTACTCAGAATCTCGAAGCTCCTTCGGTTTTAATAGGTTAAAAAACATACACAAAATGTTCATGCATTTTTAGTTGTTTCCATGGTAACAGAATGGAAAATAAACTTAGAGAAAAATTGTATACATATTTTTCTCTTAGAGCTCACGATTCAAAATAACATAAAAATATTTAATATAAAAAATTAGATATACCACTTTTATGAGACTGGTTCAAGTAGAACTCACCTTGGATTTTGTGCGCATCTATAGTGTTCCCTTGCCCGAGTGGTAGGCGATCTCGGTTCCCACGAAGATGTTGGGGTGTCTCGAACCTTGAACGGGCCTTCGAATGCCGCATCAATATCTGACATGTTGTAAATGCATACAGCACTGCCGGCTATACCATTTCTGCAGACAAAAGAAAATAAGATATTAATCCCACATTTCAGATCAAGGACGAATAGCAGCAAACAAACAAAATAAAGTTATTCAATTTAGGCATGTTACATTGTACTTATGTCAACATTACAAAAATTGAAAGCTACCTCCGGTTCTAACCCTACACCTCAGACGTGAGAAGAAGTTTTATTAATTATTCCGGAAAGAAACTCGCCAATCATACAAACGCACCAAGTATAATTGACAGACTGAGCAACATTACTCTGAGGATTAGTATAAAACTTGCCATAATAGTACATTACGGTACAAGTGCGAAAAAAATGAAGATCGAAACGAGTGGAGATAAATTAAAGCACGACCGAAGGGAGTGGTTCATTTTTTGTCAGGTCAACTTCGGAGGGCCATCTGTGCTGAAAAACGTTGTATGTCTCGAGGGAAAAGGAAATTCGGAACTTGAGTCGATTTAAAAACATTCCATTCGGTCACAAAAAAATCGCATTCGTATTTTCGTCGAACGATTTAACCAGTTTGGTGAAACTCGCTCTAGGAACATATTGAGCTAACATTTATTTTGCGTATACAAATTAGTTCAAAGTATGTGCCTTTTGTTTGCATGCCAGATAATGTTGTAAATGCATACACAAGAAACAAATCTCGCCTGTAGTTGATTCCCGCTGTCGTTCTTGCTCGGATTATGCTAGTAGAACTTCATACACCCACCTCGGCGTAGTGAACGTGGCTACAAGCAGTTTCTCCTGCGGAAGGTACTCGACGCCTTGGACTTCGTCGTAGTGGAACGGCACGTCGCCGGGCACAGGCCCCAGTTGTCACGCTGTAGTAGACTGCTGCTGTCATTCTTGCTTCGCTAGTAGAACTTCATACACCCACCTCGGCGTAGTGAACGTGGCTACAAGCAACTTCTCCTGCGGAAGGTACTCGACGCTTTGGACTTCGTCGTAGTGGAACGGCACGTCCCTGGACACAGACCCCAGTTGTCACGCTGTAGTAGACTGCTGCTGTCATTCTCGCTTTGCTAGTAGAACTTCATACACCCACCTAGGCGTAGTGAACGTGGCTACAAGCAGTTTCTCTTGCGGAAGGTACTCGACGCCTTGGACTTCGTCGTAGTGGAACGGCACGTCCCCGGACACAGGCAAAGTTGTCGCACTGTACTAGACTGCTGCTGTCATTCTTGCTTTGCTAGTAGAACTTCATACACCTACCTAGGCGTAGTGAACGTGGCTACAAGCAGCTTCTCCTGCGGAAGGTACTCGACGCCTTGCACCTCGTCGTAGTGGAACGGCACGTCGCCGGTCACAGACCCCAGGTGTCGCACTGTAGTAGACTGCTGCTGTCATTCTTGCTTTGCTAGTAGAACTTCATACACCCACCTAGGCGTGGTGAACGTGGCTACAAGCAACTTCTCCTGCGGAAGGTACTCGACGCCTTGCACCTCGTCGTAGTGGAACGGCACGTCCCCGGACACAGGCAAAGTTGTCACACTGTAGTAGACTGCTGCTGTCATTCTTGCTTTGCTAGTAGACCTTCATACACCCACCTCGGCGTAGTGAACGTGGCTACAAGCAGTTTCTCCTGCGGAAGGTACTCGACGCCTTGGACTTCGTCGCAGTGGAAAGGCACGTCGCCGGGCACAGGCTTCAATTGTCACGCTGTAGTAGACTGCTGCTGTCATTCTTACTTTGCTAGTAGAACTTCATACACCCACCTCGGCGTAGTGAACGTGGCTACAAGCAGTTTCTCCTGCGGAAGGTACTCGACGCCTTGCACCTCGTCGTAGTGGAACGGCACGTCCCCGGGCACAGGCAAAGTTGTCGCACTGTACTAGACTGCTGCTGTCATTCTTGTATTGCTAGTAGAACTTCATACACTCACCTCGGCGTAGTGAACGTGGCTACAAGCAACTTCTCCTGCGGAAGGTACTCGACGCCTTGGACTTCGTCGTAGTGGAACGGCACGTCTCTGGACACAGACCGCAGTTGTCGCGCTGTAGTAGACTGCTGCTGCCATTCTTGCTTTGCTAGTAGAACTTCATACACCCACCTCGGCGTGGTGAACGTGGCTACAAGCAGTTTCTCCTGCGGAAGGTACTCGACGCCTTGCACCTCGTCGTAGTGGAACGGCACGTAGGCTTCAATTGTCACGCTGTAGTAGACTGCCGCTGCCATTCTTGTTTTGCTATTAGAACTTCATACACCTACCTAGGCGTAGTGAACGTGGCTACAAGCAGTTTCTCCTGCGGAAGGTACTCGACGCCTTGGACTTCGTCGTAGTGGAACGGCACGTCGCCGGGCACGGGGCACGCGAGGCGCGCTTTGAGGAACGTGCTCCAGTTGTCGCGCTGTAGTTGGCTGCCGCTGTCGTTCTTGCATACTCGGGCGATGCGGGAGTAGACCGCCTGAAGATACAAAAAGATACATATCTAAAAGCTATTTCTAAGGCATGCTGATTTCACACCTGCAAGCAAATCAAGACTACAAATATTTTCAGGCACACGCACACCATGCACAAAATTTTTTGGGTATTTTATCGAGCGTTAAAACATAGCCGACATGTTTTACTGTGCCATTTTTTTTTCGAAACTTCTTCCCATAGTTTTATCAAGTGTCGGGAATAACAGTAAGTATGGGAACGGATGAAACTATTGAGACATTTGAGACTTAACCTCTCGTGTGCCTTGAATATTTTATTTCACGCGCACGTTTACATTTATTAGTATGCTGATGATTCGGATGTAACGTTAAGCCCGCGGTCGCAGCTAGACCGAAATGTCAGAACAGTTTTTAAAATATCATTGAGTATCGTGAAAGTTTAATTCGTTTTATAATAATCTATCCTCACCTGTCCACAATTCATGAACTCTACAGCGTACTCTCTGAACACGAAGTAGACATAGAAGTCGTCCTCGAAGCTACCGACAAACTCCGGCTGGTTGAGCCACGTCGAGTCGTACTCCCTCGTGCGGAGTGTTCCTGAATTATGGGCTGAGGCGCCGCGCGTCCTACGGACCAAATAATACTCAAAGTTTGTCACAGATGGCGTGCATTTCAAGTTATGATTATTAAAAATAAACTAGACACCAAGGACGTCTTATTTAATGGGATAGAGGCTGTAAAAAAAGTATTTAAATTTATAAATTGTCTGATATTGATGGCTATTAGAACTTATTTGCCAAATTGAAGCAGCGTCACAAGCAACGTCAATTGATCAATTTGTTTGTACATTTGAAACTTTCATTTCCATGAATCAATTGATGACAAGAAAATAATTTGTGCTCAATCTCTATGACCTTCTTTATTCGTCCAATATTCAACCAAAAATACATAATATAAAATACCTGTAAATAGCAGTTTGCGAACTGGCGAAGTCAGTAGGTGTAGCCGCGTAAAATTCGCCGCTGCTAGCCAAAATGGTGGTCACGTTTGAGTGCGGGTTATACGGACAGTTCGCCACACCTGACACCCATTCTGTCACCGTGTTTATTGATTCGATCTGGAAAAGATATTAGTTTTAGCTACAAATTACTAACTGTAGGTACCTAAAATCAAACT
Source organism: Thaumatotibia leucotreta (assembly GCA_025490895.1). Taxonomy (NCBI): domain Eukaryota; kingdom Metazoa; phylum Arthropoda; class Insecta; order Lepidoptera; family Tortricidae; genus Thaumatotibia; species Thaumatotibia leucotreta. Next base: position 16,169 of record JALPQI010000894.1, on the reverse strand, counting down.
GACAGTTCAGTAGTAAGTCTGGTCCTTGTCTCGGAATAGCTGAAACGCATGAGCATATTTGCTGCAAAGTTTGGTCCAAAACTTGACTAATCTCCTTCCAGCTACACTTAGGGGCTACGCAAGCGAACAGTTTATGCCCGTAGCTCAGCAGTAGGTACTTTGACTTAGTTGTGGCAATTATATTCCATCTGGCCCGTGTCTTGGCATAACTGAAACTCATAAGCGTATGTGTCGTAAAGTTTGGTCCAAAACTTGACTAATCTCTTTCCAGCTACACTTAGGGGTTACGCAAGCGAACAGTTTATGTCCCTAGCGCAGCAGTAGGTACTTTGACGTAGCTGTGGCAATTATCTTCCATCTAGCCCGTGTCTTGGCATAGCTGAAACTCATGAGCGTATTTGTCGTAAAGTTTGGTCCAAAACTTGACTAACCTCTCTCCAGCTGCATTCAGGACTGAACGCGTTGGTCCCGCAAGCGAACAGTTTATGCCCGTAGCTGAGCAGAACTTTGACGTAGTTGTGGCAGTCATCTTCGGTCTGGCCTTTGTCTTGGCAGAGCTGGAACTTTTGGGCGGGTGCGGGCCAGTCAGCTCGCTCTAAAGGCCGGAGACCACGCAGTGACAGGCGGTATAATGTGTCTCTGAGAACAATTGTACGTTTTGATCAAATGGCACTTAGATATCAAAATTAAAGGTTCTCTTGTTTGCTCATATACGAGCCATAATCGTAGCAGCTTCATGATGAAACTAAATAGTGAGGATTCTTTGATTTCGAATTTATGTTGACACACGTGGTGACCAGTAAGTATACCTATAGGTGCTTGAATTTCGACAACAGATTAAGATGCAAAATTGTGTCTAATAATATATTTTATATACATAGAAATTATCTAAATCTGTTTTAACAAAACAATAACAACTGAAAAGCAACATAACGAACCTCATACTTATTAAATCCTTGGCTTACCATGAAATATAGGTTATCGAGAATAAATCGTACCTACTGTAATCCGATTAGTTCAAGTTAACGGAAATTTCTACAAATTGTGAGAAAATCAATTTGCCCCTTTTTAATGAGTATATTGTCCTGAATTCTCATAATGAGTAATGTGTTTTTAATGATCAATGAATCAATTTCATACCCACACTAGAATTATAGTGTTGATCTAAATAAGTACATAATATTTTTCCCCTCACTAGCTCGTAAAGTGCTCGTTTATCCTTTAATACGAACGTGTAAAAACGCATATTATTCACTTGTGTGGCAAAGTAATGACCTTGGAGCGTAGCGCGAAGTAGCATTAACAAAACGTAAAATGCTCATGGAAATCGTTCCATATTAATGATAATTAAATAATTTGTTTGAGAAATTAGTGTAAAATACAAACCTTTATATAATATGATGATTTTAACACATAAATCCTAAAATTCCATAAGTAACAATTTTTTTAGTGAATGATGATAAGATGACTAGATGCAATCACAAAACGCAGAAAATGTCAACGTCAACATTGTCAATGAATATTAAAGGTTATAATCTTTATTTACCGACTCGAACACGCAAAAAATAGTAAACTAAATAACTTTCAGAGTGTTCTGTTATCATTTTGTAAAAATAATGAATGAGAATGTTTTAATAATGCATTGGCGTTGGTGTGCAACTACAGGAATGTGTTAAAATCGTGCTGCGTTTACTTTTTCGTGCTAAGTTTACTGCGACAAAATCTTGCATTAAATACATGACATGATGCATTTGGAAAATTATTATCACTAACCCGATGATGATTGTAATGTGAACAAATAATTACCTTTTTTGAGTTTCCTCGCTATAGTGAGGGGAAAAGTTTTGTGTTACACACGGGTGCAAATGTATTTTACTTCTCGTATGTTAAAACACTCGCTGCGCTAAGGATTCTATTTTAGAACCACTCGCTTCGCTCGTGGTTCAACTATAGAATCCTTTCGCTTGCTCGTGTTTCAATTTCATACTCGCGGGTAAAATACAACTTTGCACCCTTGTATAACAAATAACTATTATTCGATAGTAAGTTAGGATTTCACTTTTTTCGGTACTAGAATTACCTTTACAGTACCTACAGTAACATAACTTTACGATAACTTTGCGCATAAAAATTCTAGAGCAATGTTGTCGAATATGGTGTGTTTTCTGTTATGTGTACAGTTCTACTAGTCCTGTTTGAGAAAGTAGGCTTGCAAATGTCTACACGTGGGAGAGGCATTGCTTGCTTAAGTCCGAACGGAAATATGGCAAATTAAATAGTAGACGTGGTTTAAAGCACGCTGTTTATAAAATAAAGTAATATTCATATGCGGAAGAAAATTCAAAAACCCTATTTTTTAACCGAAATTAATTCCAAAAAACCGAAAAGCACTTGTTAGCTTTGGAAATCCTTCTTATAATTACTCTATTGTCGAATTATTCATTATTTCTATTCACAAGTTTAGTATGATTTCGCACAAACCTATTTACTAAATAACTATTACGTGTCTAATAAATCTTTCGAAACTGGATGAAATTCTATATAAATTACCCAAGATTTTATACCACCAATGACTCGTAACCGAAGCTATAAAATGTGCAAGTAAATAAGCCATAAAATAAGGCTATGCACTAGACCGCAGCGTAACCTGACACTCCGGTACAATCGTACGTTTCCTATATCGAATGACCCCCACGGCCACCGCAATGACTTCGAATAGAAACATATTCATAAAGACTGTCAATATCAAAACTCATGTTTGTGGGCTTTACTATACCTTGATTGTCTCAATATGAGCCATATAATTTAGAATTGAAGGGTTAGTACTTCGACCTACGTTCTCTACCGGATTTGAGAACCAGCGATCAGGCGAGAAATATTCTTAGAGTCCGTTAGGTTAGACCGATAACGCCACTGATAATTAAATTATTTGGTTTTGTACCGAACGATTGCCACGCCAGATTCAATACATCCAAACAATAAGGAACAACCTTACTGAACCGTCCCAGTCTTCAATATTTACTTGTCTTTGTAAAGATACACTGTTGAGTATAATATTTCTAGTGTTGTGCAAACTGTGCACTATTAGATCGCAGCTACTGGTGCAAGAGCTATATGATTTCATATCTTTCATAATTATTCCGGTGGCATAAAACTACATATATCCGGGAAGTGAAGGGGTGAAGAAATAGCAGTACCTAATATGAATATACATCTATATAAAAACTACGACCTACATAGGAGTAAAACGATACAATCTACTACAGACAGTTTCAATTAGCGTATGGACTAATAAATGTAATTTAAGCTCGTTATATTACAAAAACTACCAAACCAATTTAAATCGACATGATTGGATTGAAACATCGTTACAACGGTTTGTCCTATAATCCAATGTGAAGCACTAGATATGCATACATAGTTTTGCACAGGTTTTTTGAGTTACAGAGCTCTAATAAAATCGTGAAAACAAATAATTCCCGTCGTGTTCGAGAAAAAGTTTTTTGGCGTACAACCCAAAAGGTAAAACGGGACCCTATTACTAAGTAGTCTGTCTGTTTGTCCGTCTGTCACCGGGCTGTATCACGTGAACTTCGAAATGTTCACAGACGCTGTATTTCTGTTGTCACTATAACAACCAATACTAAATTTTTTAATAAACGGGGCTCCCCTACAGCAAACGTGTTTTTTTTTCTTTGTTTTTGCCGTTTTTATAATAAATTGATAATCCTTCATGCGCGAGACTGACTCGCACTAAGTCGGTTTTTTTTCATTTGTTTACCTGTACAACCAATAAACTGTAAACTAAACAATTATAGTACGTAACCAAATAGCTTTAAAAGTTTAAGAACCGCTATTACGGTTGCACTAACCGCCAATACATGAATACGTTTGCTTTGTTAAGGGCAGTCAAAAGTCCACGTCCATTAAAGGGGCCTAATCCCTTCTAATGCACGTATTCTTAATGGCCTCATTTTTTGTATGCCACACTGAATGCCCTGCGTGTGTAGCCGGATTGAAAACCACTTGCTTAAACAAAACCGTTCTAACACTTGGCCCTTACAAGTAGAACTTCCATAAAAGCATATATAAGTTTCTTGGATCACCACACATAAGCTGTTTTATAAAAATATAGGCTTAGTAGTATTGACAGAGAGCATTTCGGTACATTTCTCCTTTTGATCGCCGCCGCAATTCTCACTGGCTAACGTTACGTGATCCAAATGCATCGTAAAGTTTTGTGTTTGAACTACCGTTCGTAAACTTTATATTGTATCAAGTAAAACACAAAACGTAAATATAGCGCTTGCTTACTGGACTTACAATGATTTGATTTTTATATAGAACGAGAGGGTGTAGCGAGACGTTAAAGACTCCCAGAGTTTTACCGTGTTTTTGATAACTTACCGTAACACAATTTAGTAAATTTATAAAAAGATTTAAAGCAGAAAAGGTTGGGCACTCCAGAGATAGTGATATAAATAAGTGAAGAAAGTAGATGCATATTATAAAAATTTTCAAGCAGTTAGAAGGCAATGCCGTGCCTTTTTGTTGTTTTATTAGGTACTTCACATCATGTAGCGATTTGTCAATAAGGATCGTTATCTTCGCGCTCAAACAAAGTTATAATTCAAATGCAATAATACGGTAATATTTAAGAGCTTTCGAACGAGACCTTAGGCCTTGTGTGGTCTGGGTTAGCCAGCTACATTCGTAGAATCTAGAATTATAGCAAGTAGCAACCTTCCAGGTCTGTTACACGTACCTACGTTGTGGCAAAGACACGGCAGTCGTAATTACATCCGTAAGTTGTGAGTACGTATTTAATTTGAAGTGTGGTGACTTAGCAGCACCTTTACTGTGCGTGATAAAGATTAACCGCATGGTTGCGGTTTAAACTGGGCTTAGATATGTGTCGATATAAGTAATATATGCCGCTAAGGTGGTAAACAAAAAGAAAGAGGGTTTAAAATAAAGTAAAAAAAGTTACGTGAAACTTTAAGGGGCACTAAAAGTTTATATCGCTATCGGTTGGTAAGGTGGTCCCTCTTCATAAAATGCAATGGATGTTGGAAGAATACATCAAAGAAGACGGTAGACGCATTCTTAAAGACATACATAGATTTTTGGAAACGGTCAAGGATGATATTGTTTTAATTTGTCCGTATTAAATTTTACGGGAATAATTATCTTCCTAACATGACTCATTGTATTAGTCTCTGTTTGCTTCGTGTTTTTTGTCTGTCGATGTTGTATTCTAACAACTGTAAATGTGAAGATAGCGAACGAATTAGATACAACGTAAACATACATATTGCATACATTCGATTATAATCACCGAATTAAAAAAATAACGATATAACCAAGATCGCATCATCAGACCCCAACTTGGTGCCAACGGGACCATCTCGGGATTATACCCGTTACTATAAAAAAAAATCGGTTCATGATTCTCGGAGATATCGCATAACATAATACATACAAAAAAGTCAGTCGAATTGATAACTCCCTCCTTTTTTGAAGTCAGTAAAAAAATTCTCAAATGGGTTTGTACAAATAAATATGTCAACGGAGATCCGAGAGGCCGTTTCACAAGTATAATACTACTAGTAAAGTAATACAACGTACCATGACGTACACATATACAAGCAAAAACGAATATTCAAAAATTTTAATCACCGTTAAAAGAACATTTGATCAGCAAACCATCCAAGAATGTCTAAGCTTGAAATATATTGTCCATTTTAATTAGTGAGTGGATAAAACTATTGTTTATCAACATTAATAATTGTTATTTAGATTTAGATTAGTTGATGGTTTCTCTTGTCATACTTAGTTAATAATTAAAGTTGCTATACCGTCTCAGGGTTCATGTTGATACTGTACTTAGCTTTTAGCTATAGATAAGCACCAAATGTACCTATACACATGAAACGCAATAGGGCATTTCTCAGTGTGTAAACGGACATCTCATTCATCTGGTCACGTTTTTTTTGAAGTGGTTGAATGATTTGAGGTTGGCTTTGGTTGTCTTATAGAGAAATGGGTGCTGTATCTGACGACCGAAAATGATACCAAAAGATGTAGCCACTTCCTAAAAAACGTGACCAGATGAATGAGATGTCCTTTTAAGCTCTGAGAAATACCCAATAAAACATTTGAATTTGAATGAGCTGCCGCGATGTTTTTAACGCGAGTTTACTTTATATCTGGCTCGCTCGCGCCAATATATGAGTACGCGCGGAATGGATAGAAAATAACCGCGCGTTAATAACGTAGCGGCAGATCATGGTAGGGCTACTGTTTCCATCGCTGGAGTTCCGTAGACACTCTGGCACGTACCAGATTTCTACCTCTGTGCAAACCAGTCCATAATGTCCAGGTACACAGTTACCTACTACGGATCTGGCCAATTATAGCCATATTTATCGCGCCATAAAGGCAAGATTAAGTCTTCGTCTTATATTGACATCTGAATCTATCTTGTCCATATCACGTAAGAGTTCTTCAAGCGAGTTTATCGCTGGGGATAAATGATCAATGCTTATCTGTTAATTATATAGCAGTGCAAAAAGAAGGATGCGGTTTATCCACTATACATCAACTCGGGGGTTATTTTATGAGCAATAAGTATCATTATCTAGCTTTGTTCCCGGCATTTTGCACGGTTCAAGGATCCGGAAAGCTTGGGAATCTAATCGCAAGATTTGGTGTAGACTTAAGTTTCGAGGAAAGCGACAGCCATCAAGCCTTCCCGCCAGGAAACTAAACTAGGCTTTGTTAAGATTAGTGCTGTCTTCTCATATTTTTCACCGAATAGCGTTTCATAAATATCAGGTGGCTTATGACGGTGCCGTGTTATCAATTTATCGTGTTATACGCGTCACTTTCGCACTTGCATACTTGTTAGAACGTGACGGCAACGACAACAAACGTTTAGACGCCGTACCATCATAAGCCAGATGATAATTATTTCTTACACACATGCGGAAAATTTATTTAGTTCAGGACAGCCGTACACCTGTAAGTTCTTACGTAAGTTATAGGGACAGGGCTATACTATACCTGCCGCAAAACAATCTGGCCACTGAAGGCGTCTTGCTATCTACGTTACACTTGTTAGTTCCAGGTCAGAATGAGAGAGATAGCAGTATGCCCTCAGTCGCCAAATAGTTTTGCGGCAAGTATAAGGGATGAGATAGTGATATTCACCTCTCATTCCTTACCTATAGCTCCGTCCCCATCACTTACGTAAGAACTTACAGGTGTTCAAGCGCTCTCAGCAGGGGTTCCATTCAACCCGCGACCTACGAGTGGAAACTCGCACTAGTGGCACACCTTGCCAGGCGACCAACGCTTTCGATTATATTTTACTCATATAAGACGATCATAACGTATAGCCATCTTAATTTATTTTGTCCCTAACAGGTGCAGTTAATCTCATAGAAAAGGCGAACTGGCTTTTTTTCACTAATTAGCATACATGACGAGTAGTTACAGCCCCGCTAAGAAGATAAATCGCTCAACTGCCATTACGGGAATGGGCATTAAGTAAATCTGCGTAACATTGCCGACGAGCAGCCTACAACATGGCTCTGGACTACAGACTACAAACCAGTTTAACATGACTTCGGTCTTGGAACGACCGTCAGTAATCAGAGTGCTGGTACAAGCTAGGTCTACGAATGCTACTCGAATGACACGACGCCTTTTTTGCTTCTACTCATTTCCTTTAACCGCGACATAATATTAACTACCAACGGCGGATGGACGAGTCTTAAGTTTTTTTTTTGTTTTCATCGTACATATAAGGTCTCCATTTCACATTATTTGGAAGCCAACTGGACCTTCACACCTCACTCACTTCACTCACCTCACTTTTCGACATTTCAGTACCTCTCCTGTGTCCTTGGATCCTGCGGTTAAAGCTGCAACATTGTCGACTCTTGCCAACTTCCGGTACCCTGTCCCTACTCCTTTTGATCTTGGCCTTATTACACCGCGTGAGACGCTTTCTATTCTGAATAATGTTAGGACGAAGGCCATTGGTGAAGATTGTTTGGGAATGGACATGCTTATGCTCGTGGCGGAAAACATAGCTCCTGTCCTATCCGATATTATAAATGTTTCCTTTACTTCCGGTACTTTCCCTTCCATATGGAAATTTGCCCACGGTATCCCTTTACCTAAATCCTCGAATCCCACGACCTTCTCTCAATACCGTCCCATTTCTATCCTTCCCGTTTTATCCAAAATTATTGAGCATTTCGTTAACCGTCGCCTTCTTTCACATCTCAATAAGAATAATTTATTTAATCCTTTACAGTCTGGTTTCCGTCCTGGGCATAGCACTGTTACGGCCTTGGTAAAGGTCACCGATGACATCCGCCTGAATATTCAGAATAGAAAGCTCACTGTGCTAGTTCTCTTGGATTTCAGTAGTGCCTTTAACACTGTTGATTCCGATATCCTTCTTGAAAACCTTAATTCCCTTAACATGTCTCAAACTGCTCTGTCTTGGTTTCGCCATTACCTCTCTGGGAGGCGCCAGTGTGTAAAGTTTGATGACCGGATTTCGGATTGGTGTAATCTCTCTGCTGGCGTTCCCCAGGGAGGAATACTCTCTCCCTTACTTTTCTCAATATTTATTAATGGTATTACTGAGTCCCTAAGTTCTAGCTATCATCTTTACGCGGACGACTTGCAGATTTATGCAGCGGCTAGTTTTGATGAATTTCCTTCACTGGTTAGCAAAATCAACCGCGACCTTGAATCCATTCGTAACTGGGCGTATAACAATGGCTTAGGGGTAAATGCGCAAAAGTCGCAGGCGATTGTTATAGGTAGTCCTCATTTTGTGGCTAAATTGCCGGAGTTGGTGGTACCCGAATTACGCTTTGACGGAGTGACTATTCCTTTCTCCTGTACAGTCAAGAACTTAGGTATCATCATGGACCAAACCTTAAGTTGGACAGCACATATCACAGAGACTAGTAAAAAACTTTTTGCTTCTATGCACTCCTTAAGACGTCTCCAAAACTTCCTCCCTGTTCAAACTAAGATCACACTAACTCGTTCGCTTTTGCTTCCTTTATTAGACTATGGAGATATAGTCCTTGTGGATCTCAGAGAGGAGCTACTTGACAAACTCGAACGCTTACAAAACTTATGTATCAGATATATTTTCGGTTTGCGTAAGTTTGATCATATATCCCAGTTCCGTAAGCAGCTCGGCTGGCTTCCGATCCGTCGTCGTCGAGATGTTCATATCCTGTCATTGCTTTTCAATGTGTTATTTAATCCTGCTTCTCCTTCTTATCTATCAGAGAATTTTAGTTTTCTGGCCTCGGGTAGCGGTCACCGCTTGCGTTCGAGCGCCAACCTTTCTCTTGCTTTTCCATCCTGCAAGACACGAAGTTACAAAAGATCTTTTGCTGTCCATGCCGTCAATCTGTGGAATGAGTTGCCGGTATCTGTAAGGCAGTCGCAATCTGTAGCATCACTCAAGGAGAGGCTGAAGAAGTTGTGGCTTTCCAATTCCAATCCTTAACTATGGTGGATCCTTTGTGTTTTTACATATTTATTTATATATATTATATGTTTCTATATTTATTTATTATTTAACTATATTATTATATTATGTATTTATATTTAGAGTTTGTGTAGATATTATTATCGGTTTTATATATCAACAATGCGAATACAAAATTATACTTCAAAATTTAAGTTAGTAAATGTACATTTTATATTTGTCTTTCACCGTTGCTTGTTAATTTCTCATTTCCTCAAAGGTTAACTGGAAGAGATCCCTGAAAGGGATAAGTTCGCCTTTGTTGTATCAAATTGTTTTTGTCTGTGTTTCCTGTATTTCTGTTCTAATGTACAATAAAGCTTATACATACATACATACATACCTTTCAATACATAAGAATATTTAGATATACTTTTTGTTGGATATAATTTCATAATTCAATACATTGTCATAAGTCATTAAAGGTGTGGTTTGGAAAATATTATATCAATTAGCAAATAGTCATTAAAAATGAATATAATGCGTGCATGTAACTGTGTGTACCAACCGTAAGCAGTTTCATAAAGTGATGCAGCGTTATTTGCCCAAATTATTCAAATAAAGCGTAATGTGTTGTATTACTTGCGTAATACTTGCAACGCACTTTAGTATAAGTAATATTTACATACTTATTACCTTTGAACGTTAAATTGAACAGTTTATAGAAAAAATACATACTATTTTTTAACTTTACAAGACGTTGTCTCCGGCACAGTATTTAGTTTATCAATTATCATTATCATAGATCAATTTCAACTGCATATCTCCTGCAACTTATTATATCCTGGAAATATTATCATTACATGTTCTTCATTTCCAATGCACAGATACTTAATAATGTATTTCTGGCCGATGCATTCACTTGACCGATAGTATCAACAATTACCGAATCCGAAAATCTGAACTCTATCTAATTTCCAGAACATATCGAACGTATCAACCCGAAACTATAGTAAATATTAATGTTTTTTGTAATGTATTCCAAATTAAGATGTAGGTAACATCCCTTTGCTTAGTTACAGGTGGCTATGTCGCAACTATAACTAATAATAGCCCGGTAATAAGAAAACTACTATAAGGTATCATACAATACAATAGGTAATACCTACTCTTACTATGTGGGAGATATAACACTTTGCCTGTTCAAAAATATAATTAATTACATTAATTTGCCAGTGCACCCTCACATCCGTATCCTTCTGGTTTACAAGAATAGGTTCATCCGACTTTCGTAAATAAATTTCGTTCAAGACGTTCAATATACAGGGTGTTACACGAGCCACTGAAAACCTTGAACGGGTGATTTAGTAGGCAATACTGAACAACATACCGAAATCGAAAAAAAAAATCTTTTTCGTACATTTTGACCGATCGATCACGAAATTGTGTATGAAAGAGCCAAATTTTTTTTTTGAGATGTTGGGTTAAGTCCATAATAAAAGTTATTCAGTATAACCTACCAAATCACCCCGTACCAGAGATGGGCATTATTCGAATAAATTTTTATCGGAATAATTATTCGAATAAACAATAATTCACTATGTCTTTATTCGTGAATGAATTATTCTGCTGGTTTTTAAATGACGAATGATTTATTCGTTATTTTCATTCGAATAAATCTACGAAAAACATATTTTTTCTGCATTATATTAAATTAAACAACATCAAGCATAATATTTAACATAAATCGTGAATACTGTAATTTGTTCCAAGTTCTAGCACGCTAAATAATGTTAAGGGTTAGGGGTAATATATAAACCCAGGTAGTACGTATAATTAGCGAGACAATGGGTTAGTCATACACAACGTAACTTTCTATTAGCCTAGAAAGAGACGGGTATATTTATGAGCGAGAAACCCGTATTTTCTTATCAGTTGCATGCTTCTGAGCGAATCCTAAATTATAATAAATCCATGTTGATTCTAAAATATGTTTGAACTTTTTTTAATTATCCCTATAATAGATACGCCAAATGCAAACCCTAACCTGAAACCTTTTTAGACTTATTTTCTAGCAAACAATAGAAAATATTAGTAATCATGTTCACAAGAAATAGTGCGGAAGATATAAGAACATTATTTGCAATTTAAGCGCAAAAAAATGTATCTACGACATCTCATGAGAATCCTCAAAATTTATCAGTACTTATACTACAAGTATATTATGCATGCATCATACATTTATAAACCTTTCTATTGAATAACTACTATTAAAAAAAACGCATCAAAATCCATTGCGTATTGCGTAGTTTTAAGGATCTGACCATATATAGGGAAGGGACAGACAAGACTGTAGAAAGTGACTTTGTTTTAGTAATTAATCGTGAAAATTCATTCGACGAATAAATTATTCGCGATTAAATTATTCTACGAATAATCTATTCGAATAAAAATAATCATTCGACAATTTCATTCGTCATTCGCGATGATTTTTTTTAATTCGTATTCGTTATTCGTCATTCGAATAAATTTTGCCCATCTCTGCCCCGTACAAGGTTCTCAGTGGCACGTTATAAATTAAAATACAAATCAAAAACTTAGTAAGACACTTCCCTGCCTGGTAAAGGGCACTACCTAACGATCAACTTCCACAATCCTAAATCACAGTCTATCTCGCGATCAATAAGCACGATACCAAACAAAATACCAAGCGCCAGACAACATTATTATGCATTTGCGGCCTCAAACGCGAAATCAAGCCATTTGTATAGGTGCCTAGATTGAGTTGCAGTGACATTCCGCCATAACCTGTCCGCTGCAATGATAAGCAAGTACCTGACAGGTGAATGACTCAGTGTTTGTACAACTTATTAGGCGCCATTTATCAACATTAAAATCATATTAAGATAACGTTTAAGAGTATATTTTTTACATTCATGTGGACGTGCGACGCACGCAGAAGTTTAGATTGAGAGATATTTTCTACATACATATTTCTTTAAATTTAAATCTTATCTTATAAGAATGGTAATTAAAATTATTACAAATAGTCCTGAACCCCTGCATCTTCTTATTGAAATGTACTGTAATTTATTGAGAAGGTTCCCAGAAAGTTTCGAACTATTCCTTTTATGAGAATATGCCGCATCTTGAACATTGCTAAACATTGAACATTGTGACACTTGTGACAGTAATTATGTAAACCGTTTGAGCTATCAGTAGCCAGTCGAACGCCTCAATCAAAAGTCATTGTAATCTGCGATACCTCAAACATGTCGTTTTTTCCGTACTAATTGACAGTCAGCAGTAAACATGTTAATTAGGCTTGCAAGGCCGGAATGCATTTCGGTGTAGGTAGGTACATTCACGGACATAAATAGTTAAGGCACTCACCTTGCGCCCACGATCAGCTGGTCCCTTGCCACATCGAACAGCAGTTGCGAAAATGACTTAGTGCTGTTATCTTCGAACGTATCGCTGTCGGACGCCAGCAGATCTGTAACGGAGGAAACTCGTTAATTCGCAACAAAGTAAACATGACATACCCTAATTGAGAGATATTGAAAAGTGTTGTTATAGCGGCCTTGGGGAAAGTAGGTATATCTGGTTAATGCATGCACTTCAAATACTTCAGTACAACCTGCTCATTAACAGGTTTCAGAAAATATATCATTTACAGTAAAAGATAATCATTGTTGTTTTGAACTGAGGACTGAACCTCAAAGTCAACCGTTAATGGATATTATCTCAGTCATGATCATAAAACTATGAGGTAGCATAACTAATTGGAGGGTCTCATTTTCAGACTTGTCAACTTAATTTGTATTAACTAGATGAAAGAACTTGAACTAAACAACTTTGAAACGAATACATTTAAATTGGCAGTGTGTATAATCACGCCGACTTTTTCGTTTTACGAACATGGCTGAGAAACTGGCGATGGAGTACATTATACATATGACAAGAGGGAGATATTCGCCAATGGACATAAAAGGCATGTAAGATACCAATTAACATACGAAAACTTCACGATGTTTAATTTCTCACGAATACAGCTTATTCTCGTGCTGTCTATATGGTAAATACTCTATTAGCTGTGTAAACTTTACGACGGCACGTCCATCAAGCAGATAAGTCGTCTGAGCCGTTTCGCGGTAAATATTTAATGTATTTACGATTGTTAATTAAAGCTTGTAAGTGCTGGGACGACCTCAATGCAAAATGTGGCCGGTTAAGAATTAAACCTGTTCACGTATTCTTCACGTGTATTGTGGTCATGAAAAAACATTTCTGAGGCGCTTTGGGGCTTGATTAATTCGAGATGTCGCCGCATTTGCATTTTATCTCTCAACAACGCATAATGCTAACGCATACGCTCTCAATGTCAACGAACTGCTCGTAAGTCAACATTGTAGCAAACTTTTTACGCAGACACCGAAGGCAAACGAAAAAATCTTTTGTTTCCACCGGCTCTTTAGAAACGCTGTGAACAGCTGTACATTCAAATCTTAAGTGTAAAGCCTGTGTTTATGGGCGGTAAACGAAAATAAAGAACCTTACCTTGTCTGTTGACTATCCTGAAGTCATCTTCGGGCAGTTGCCCCTTGCTCAGAGTTCCGAGTAGTATTAAAGCAGCGACTTTGTACAGTCTGGGTCCCATCATGGCTGGCGGTTGAACTGTCGGACAAAAGATAAGCTTACATTAAACAAAGGTACTTGACGTGTTCTCTCCATAAAGGGATGGCAGGAACTTTAACCACATGCGCCTAATAGGGATTTTATGCAAATTACATTTTTTATGAGATAGAAGTTAATTACTAAATCTCTCCTTTATAATAGGTGAATCAGTCGGCTGATCTAGTTCTGAATCAAGATGTTTTAATCAAGCCAGTTTAAAGTACTTTGAACATGCAATCGACATTGAAAACGGTCCATATTCATTTAAGTTTTTGTTACAATAAAAAGCGGTTTGTCTGGTAGGTAATATACTAATAAATAAGTATCGTATCGTAAGTGTGATGTTTTATAGCCACCAATGGAAGTGAATTGACTGCATGATTTCTCTCTTACGCTAGTGATTGGTGTCCTTATCTTATCTTTGGAGAGGGCAACTGAGTGTCGTGATTAATGATTACGTTATAGCATCGATTAGTTGGTAATGCAGTCATCAGCGCATCGTGTACTTCCTTTTGAAATCATTGTTGTATTTAAAGGTCGTGATTGAAACGATACTTATTTACTTATGTTATTCCAACAATTCACGTGGGAAACATCTGATTAAACATCACATATCTACATTATAGAATGGATATTAATTGGGCGTTGAGGCAGAGTTGGTAGGGCTTCAGTCAAGCTTTGGGTAGGACCTCGTGCAGGGTCGGCCCGGATAGCTACCACCATCTTACCCGTTAACCTGCCGTTAAATAGCAGTGTTTGCACTGCTGTTTCGGTTTGGGGGTAAGATAGCGGCATAGCCGGTGTAATTACTGGCATAGATAGAGACAATCCAAGTCATCGGGGTAGGCAGCGCATAGGCGATTTTCTGATCGCTATGTCCATGGGCCTCAGTTCCTGCTTTCCATCAGGTGGGCTGAAAGCTCAGTTGTCTACCTTCGTCACATAAAAAAGCACTTGACTTCTCGATACGTATGTATCCATTTTGATGATATAACTATGTACTAAAATAACTAACTACAATAATAATATATGTATTATTTACCAAATATTAATTTTTCATTTGTATTCCCTTTCGCGGAACGCGATGTCAATTTTTGGTCACCAGGATAGGATGCTTAGGCACTTCAGTCAGACTTGCATATATTTCTACGCATGTGTCCTCACTTTTGACTTGGAAAATATACAAATTGCTCCCTGAGGATAATGCGTGACATAACTACGTTTTTGGTATAGGATTCCTAACTTTATTGTCACAGGTTGTCACGCCCACATAGATTCTGATGACGTTATTTTAACAATGCTCAGAAAGTGCTCTTTAGGGGTGAAATTTATGCACAGAAAGTTCTTCTGCACGAGGCCAGGAATACATTTTAAGAGTAAATTTCTTTATGGTCTATACCATACTGTTGTTACTGCTGAGATTGTCTTATTTTAATATTGAATTATATTTTTTATATATATGTAAATAACAATTTTACGATCCATTATATGGACCTACTATAAAAATGTTAATGAATGAAGCCTGTTTCATTAAGAATATAAGATAAACAAAAGGAAGATATGTAACGCAAAAATATAAATGTACCTAGTCTACTATCGAGAACAAGGAAGAACAGAGGTCACGCGACTGACACGAGTGTGATAGCGTTTTTATAAAAAATACAGTAGTATACTGTATCATTATCGTAATAACGCAATGTAGTTGTAAAACACTGAGCTGTTAATCAATATTCATGATCCCCAATAAATAAGTGATAGATCGATAATTTGCACGATAAATTACTAGGATCATATTCTCTCTACTTAGGAATAGATAGGTACTTTTTGTATAAGAAATAAATAAATTTGTATTATAACATTTTGTATATAATATGTACGAGTATACAAGTTGTTAAACTATGCTCTTCGAATAGAAAATACGTTCTTAGTAAGTGTTATTGAGGTTTTTCGTGAAACAGCAATTTAAAAAGCGTAAAGTTAA